>JACCIB010001589.1:0-28145 GCA_018906965.1 Philotrypesis tridentata | reverse complement strand
GAGTGCGAGTGAGAGAGCGATAGACGCCGCGAACCGGCGTAGTTGCCGAGCGCGAATAGAGTCAGTATCGAGTACCATTTGGACCGAGACACATCCAGTGAGCAAGCGAGACAAAGCGAATCTTTTCCAAGGCGACTTCCAGAGTGACCAGGATTATTCCCCCGTGTGCATCTTCCGAGACTAATTAGTTTCTTTCGCGAGCGCTTCCACAGGGTACGAGGCAACGCCAGTACGCGAGGACGAGGAGCAAAAGGAGTAGAGACAGGTAGGAGTGTTCCACAGATACCTCCCCGCCGCGAGTCCCTAACCTAGAGCCAGCCCGCGTAAAGACGGTGAGCTCGCCCGAGGACGAGCACACGTCCGCGAGTCGACCCATAATTATTTGATTTTGATAATAAATTACGAAGTGTTATTTTATGTAAGTCGCGTCTATTCATTTTGCGTATTTCTCTCCCTGCACCTCTCCCCCATGACCTAGAGCGTAAGGAGTTCTCAAGCCGGCGGCATAAGAGTACCAGATCGCGAGTTCGGGCGTCCAAATTAATTATAAAATACGAGCTCGCGGTAAACCTGAATAGGTGTCATCACGTGGTGCTACGCCTCCCCAGGGACGGAAAAAGTACCACGTCACAAGCATTATTAACTAATTTAGTATTTCGTACATGAGTACCATCAGCTTCGATTAGTCTACCGCATACGTGTAACGAGCTGCGAGAAGGTAATAGACACAAGTCTTGATGTTGAACTGAGATACGTATTTTATCGCTATTCTTGTACGATGAAGCTGTGTATGGTTGATGCGCATGAATCTCATAATTCGATACTGAATCATCAAAGCTCACTGGTGACTGTATACTTAGAATCTCTTCAATTTCTCTGAAGACAGCAGAGGAATATACACGTTATTTTCCACCAGGGCTTTTTACTCTTAAACCGAGTCCTTTTAAGAACTGTATATTTTGCCGTGTTAGTGTTCTGAAGGCTCGCTGGCGACTGATGACTGGCTGATATTTTGGCTTGCTTTTATACCCTCTACTAGCGTAGACAATGCCCATTGCGCTTGCTTCAGGTGCAATCTAATTGTGATTACTTCACCACGAAAGTTTACTAGATTTCTGTCTTCATCGACTATATGCAGCTGTAAATAATCGATTATCCTCAGGGTGACAGGAAGATAAATAAGTTGCGAGAGAACTTCGATGATCTTGTAACTTGGAGGTACTGTAGGAAAGAACTCGTGTATCGTATGCCCTCTCTGTCCGTTTACATAGGCGCCAGTAGTGATGCTACACTCAACTCTTAGAGCGTTTACTTTGAGAATGGAGACCGGCGAGTCGGAAATATGTATAGTATTAGGCTCAAGTACTCGCTGCCTTAAGCCTAGTAGTGGACCAATACAATCTAGCGAACGAAAGTCTATCGTCTCACTGCACTTTATTACACTGCGTAGAGTATTGTTATTCGGTTTAAGTGAGATCGAAATGCCTTTGATGCTTAATGTATCGATAAGATGATTTTCAATGTCTTCAATCACGTAGCTATCTGTAGGCAGGTGAACTATCTCTCGTCCTACGTAGAACTTGTTATTACTTGTATCGATATTAGGAATCGAGTTGAATGTCAACAATTCGACTAATCCAAGAACGTAATTCTTGCTAGCGGAAAGTTCGATTGGGGGAAAGTATTGAGCTTCAAGTATGGAAGTCTTGGCGGAGAGAGTCAAAGTTAATGAATCCTCCATGACAGTTGAAGCGATAATAACTCAAGGACTACTTTCGCTGCTCCTTATATAGTCTGCCAGCCAAAAACTGTAGACAAAGATGACCGCAGTTGAATGTATTGTAGTTTCGATATCGTTCTTAATTATACTTGACTTCATTGGCGCCTAAGTAGAGCAACAGCTCTATCGGAGGTTGAAGATCTCCAAAGCTGTCAAAGTAGACGACATTGGAGCCTCGTTTACGATACGTAACCCAGTGTGTACCAGGATCGCGATTATCATCCAAATTGACTATAGCTGACTCGTTATAATGCGGTCCTTTAGTAGGCAGAGAGTCACGCATAAATACACCGCGAAAGTTTGAAATCTTCATAATCTTAGCATATTTTGTTAGATCAAAATCTGTGAGCGCTCTGTTAGGCAATCTTACTTCAAGGATCTTTTTTTTTTAATCCTTTACCAGGCTTCAAGTGAAAACCTAGTCCTTTCTTGCAAGGCTTCAAAAAGAGCCCCTTACCGAGAGCAATCTCCTCTATCTTTTGATTATGTCGCCTGATCTCTTCCAACTTCCTTTGAGTAGCTTTAGCATCGTTAACGGCCTTAGCAATTCCAGCAACACCTCCAGCGAGAGCGCCAGTTGCACTAAGACCGGCAAACAAGGGAATGGGAAATGGAAGGAAACCGCCTACTTTAGCTGGAACTGGTAATATTCGAGGAACAACTATATTCTTCTTCCCGCCAGCTTTCTGAACTATTTCTCGCGCGCTTTCCGAAGCTGAGAGAATGAGCTTATTCGCGCATTTACCTGGAACGACTGATTTCGCGACTTCTTCACACCCATTCCAAATCTAGACTTTAATTTCATAGCGTTTGTAACGGCAAAAGCAGCTGCTCTTTCTGCTATTTCCGAATCTACTGCTTTAACTCTTTGCCAAGTTTTCTCAGCAAGAACTCTATCAGCAGCGTTTCTAGCTTCAATATTCTCGCGATTTTACGAATAAGCTGTATTGTGATCTTTGCAAGCAACGTCAAGAGGATTAATTCCTGGATCACCTCGAGAAAGACGTTTAGTTAACTTAGTGCCAGGACCACATTACTGGTATCCTGGTAAGTGAAGTTCCATTGGTAGCTTATTGATGAGACGATTTACAATTCCACGACCTTGTCGGCGGTGTTTGTATATGATCATCACGTCATGAAGGTCAGATAATAACTGATGTCGAGAGTATAAAAGCGCTCTATTTATACTCTGCATCATCAGTTGTCAATCAGTTCTCCGAGAATGAACTTCAAAGAGCAGACAGTTAAGCTTCCAATAGCGAATTTTGACGTTATCGCGGAGCCTGAAAAAAGAATCAAAAGACACAGAGATTTACTTCCAGACAGCATTCGAGTTGTATTTTGCGGCCCATCAAACTGTGGCAAAACTAACAGCTTACTTGCTCTCATTACACACCCTAATGGCGTTAGATTCGAAAATATATACGTCTACTCAAAGTCTCTGAATCAGTCAAAGTATAAGTTTTTGAAAAATCTTCTAGAGCCTTTAGAAGGTACACAGTATTTCGCATTCCGCGAGCATGAAGAGGTCGTAGCTCCTGACGATGCTCTCCCTAATTCAATCATGATCTTTGACAATGTTGCTTGCGAGAAGCAAAACAGTATCAAAGCGTATTACTGTATGGGAAGACATAAAAGCGTTGATTGTTTCTATCTTTGTCAATCTCATGCACAAGTTCCGAAGCATCTTATACGCGATAATGTAAATCTATTAGTGATCTTTCGACAGGATGATTTAAATCTCAAGCATCTGTACAACGATCATGTTAATTCCAATATGAACTACATACAGTTTAAGGATTTATGCTCAAAGTGCTGGTCTGACGATAAGCATAGCTTTTTAATGATTGACAAGGATAGTCCAATCAATGGAGGCCGATATAGGAAAGGTTTCGACTGCTTTGCTATAAATATAGCACGCGCAAAGTAAATAGCAACAGTCTACCTCTATCGATTGACGAATCAACAACAGCATGAGTGATATTCAAAAAGAGAAGAATATTCTGCAGCAGCTTGTGCAGGCTCAAAATGCAGCATGTTGAAGGCAAATAGACAAGATTTTGAAAGAGTCGTTGAGGATACCTTTAAGCCAATTGTTAACCTTTTACATCAGCTTATATGTACTAGACAAAAGTCTATGTCACCACTTAAAAAAAGAAAGATTTTGCTAGATGATACTATAATAAAGAAGAAAATAAAGTTTGATGATACTTTTGTCAACTCTGACGATGACAGTTTAGATGAAACTTTGAATGATGAAGTTAAGATAGATGACGATAATTTTGAAACAGATGATAATGATACTGAAGAAGAAGATAAGTGTATGCAGATATTGAAGCAAAACAAAGATATTGATAAAATTTATGGAGTTTGAAAGGAGGGTAGACAGTGGATATTGGGTGATTCACCTATTATCTTTGGTGATAAAAGCATTAAAGTGAAAAATGGACGATATGCAAAAACTGGCGGTTTAATAGAGCTGCTGATAGCTAGAGATCCTAAGAATTATAATCAGACTATCCTCGAGTCAACGTATGCTCATAAGAAACAGTACAAAGATGATGAATCGATTCGAGTTCATAACAGTAAAAAATATACAAACATCATAGCACCTCTGTTTGAGAAGAGAGGAGGAGCACAATTTAAAAAGAAGAAACAAGCTCTACCTTAATACAAAATTGCTCGTCAAAACAAGAAAATGGACTATATCTATTGGAACGATCCGAATGAGTTAGTTGATAGGCTTCGCTTACTTATAGCTGAGCAGTCAGCTGGCAATCCTAGTCTTATTAATGAAATTCATTCGATTATTGAAGAGTTACGTGAGGACGGATATATATATTGAGCGCATAGAGTACTGACATTCATTTTAAAGATGAGCGTCGACGTGTTTGGACGTAATATGAAGAAGAACGAAGGCAGTCGCGGACCTCAAGGGTTTGGTTTCAAAATCACAACCGATGGTCAGTATGACTTAGACAATAAGAGACTATGCAATTTAGCAGCTCCTCGTCAGCAAGATGAAGCAGTCAACTTGGAAACTCTTCAAGCAGAAGTTCAAAAAATACTCGAGCTTATTTCCCTATTGGAACAACAGTTAAGCAAATTAGATGATATCGTTGAAGCGCACAGAGATGAGCTCGACATGATGTTGTCAAGTCAGCAGAGGGATATTGAGACTATAAAAGAAGCTATAGCACAGATCATGAGTAACATTCACTTTGCAGACGCGTAATATGGAGCATAAAAAAGCAGTAGTTGAAGAACTTCACAAGCCCGCTCGTCACAATTATCCTCGTCGAAAGTTTGATATGCAAGGCTTAGATGAGACATGGCAAGCTGATTTAGTTGAGCTGAAGCCATATGCTAAGGAAAATAAAGGTTATAGGTATCTTCTCACAATCATCGATGTATTCTCCAAGTTTGCTTGGGCTGTTCCCGTAAAGAAAAAGTCTGGTGAATTTACGTACAGACAGAGATCTCGAGTTTTATAATAGCAATTTCGAGAAGCTGATGAAGCGATACAAGATCAATTTATATTCGACGTATAGTACTCTTAAAGCTTCTATATGTGAACGTTTCAATCGTACTCTAAAGAGCAAGATGTGGCTACAATTCAGTATTCAAGGAAATTACAAGTGGTTCGATATCTTATCTGATTTGTTGGAAAATTATAACAATAGCAAACATCGCATAATTGGAATGAAGCCCAGCGAGGTCTCGCTTGATAATCAATTTCAAATTATAAAACATTATACTCAGACAATTAAAAAAGTAAAGCGACCTAAATTTCAAATAGGTGATAGCGTTCGCTTGAGCAAAGTGAAGCAAGTGTTCGAGAAGGGTTATTCACCAAAATGGTCAACAGAGATATTCACAGTGAGTCGAGTAACGCCAACGATTCCTCCCACTTATCGTTTGAAGGACTACCAAGACAAGCCTATTAGTGGAGGATTTTACGAGCAGGAACTGTCAAAAACAAAGTATTTTGACGTATATCTCGTTGAAAAAGTTTTGAAAAAACGCGGCAATTAAGTCTACGTCAAGTGGCTTGGATTCGATACGACTTACAACAGTTGGATTGATGCTTAGGAAAAGAAGACATTTAAAGTGTCGGTGATTCTTTTATGACAAATCGCGCACGTTATTAGCTTTGAAGCACACTTTTTGCATCGGACAACATGACCGCATCGAATAAACGCTACTTGAATTTCTTCGTTATAGCATATCTTACAGGCATTCTTTTCATCAATAGCTGCTTGACTTGAAACTTGATACTTGTATGGACCGCAAACATCACGTGGAGTAGATCGACGGCTGAGATTAAAAGGCTGCTTATTCAGAGTCCGGTTGAAGAAGCTGCTTATTCAGAGTCCACTTGAAGAAGCTGCTTATTCAGAGTCCGGTTGCAGCAGTGTTGGGGTTCGAGAGAGCCACCATGGGTGGCTTTTGATACTCATCGGCAATTTCAGACCGTCCAAGCGAGATCGATCTGGTACAGCTAGCTTCACGCAATACGAACTTGTCCAAGTGATGCTTGCGCTGTTGCATACCACGTCCCGCATATTTCTGATTTTGAGCACGTTAAATTTAAATTCAAATTTAATTTATATATAACCCTGTAAATAGCACATGAAATAAAATTTTTTTTTATATGGTAAATACAATTAATACATTTGTATAAAATAATATATTTTTAGAATAAGTGAGCTAACAAAACCCGTAATACTATAATTACAACGAAAGGTAAGTAAATTTAATTATTTTTATTCTGTAATTTTGGGCACTAATTTTGTCAAAAATTATAATTTAAAGCCCTTAGATTATACTTAAATTATGCTAAAAAAATTAGAAAATCTATGTGAGCCGTGCGCTACATATACTATAGTGTATGTATGTTAACGAAAAGAGATAATTCTATTGGCCCGCGCTGTAAACAAATCACGGATAGCTCTAAGTATATTTATATTAATAGTGTATTTTCCATATAAAAAAAATTTTATTTCATGTGCTATTTACAGGGTTATACATAAATTAAATTTTAATTTAAATTTAACGCGCTGAAAACCAGAAATAAGCGGGACGTGGTACGCAACAGTGCAAGCATCACTTGGACAAGTTTGTATTGCGTGAAGCTAGCTGTACCAGATCGATCTCGCTTGGACGGTCTGAAATTGCCGATGAGTATCAAAAGCCACCCATGGTGGCTCTCTCGAACCCCAACACTGGGTTGCAGAAGCTGCTTATTCAGAGTCCGGTTGAAGAAGCTGATTGTTCAAAATGACATTTTTTTTATAATTTTGTAGTGGCAACCCTGCGAGAATTCAAAATCTGCTTTACGGCGGAACTGAGCAGTGAAAAAAATCGGAAAAATTCGTAAGAATCGTAAAAAATTAGAAAATCGTAAAAATGCGTAAAAATCGGAGAAAATTCGTTAAAAATCGTAAACAATTCGTAAAAGTCGAAAAAAATTCTGACAAATCCTAAAATATTTGGAAATCGTAAAAAACCGTAAAATTCGGAAAAAATTCGGAAAAATCGTAAAAAATAGGAAAATTTGAAAAAGTCAGGAAAAATTTGGAAAAAATCAGAAATAATAGGAGAGGGGGAAATTTGAGAAAAAATAGAAAAAAAATCGATACAGTTCGGAAACATTTGAAAAACCGATTTGGAAACATTTGTACATACACACATGCACACACACAAAATTGTTATAGTAAAAATATTACATATAATAATTATTATACCCAATATACAATTTTTATTATAATTATTCTAAAAATTTTATCGATTTTTTAAATGTTTCCGAACCGTATCGATTTTTTTCATTTTTTTCTCTAATTTCTGCCCTCTCCTATTATTTCTGATTTTTTCCAAATTTTTCCTGACTTTTTCAAAGTTTTCTATTTTTTACGATTTTCCGAATTTTATCCGATTCCCTGGTAGAAATTCAAATATCTAAAATGGCTATGAGAAATACTCGGTTCCTAACTTACGATGAAACGCTTTTTCTCCCATTATTTGAGCATGTCATGGAATACTCATAACCTCCAAATCATTACACTAATTTTACTGCATATATTGTACGCTAAATACAGGGAGGTGTACGTATTTCAGTCAGTTTCGATACAATGTATGGAATAAACAAGCGTTTGAAGCTGTAAATACGTGGATTACTAAGATATTTATGATTTACTTAATTTTATAATTTTTCGATCGGTTACATTAGGCCAATCAAATTAACATTTTTCCGCGCAAAAATTCTAAACAGCAATATTATTGGCTTAAACCATTCGGAAAAGTATGTATATTATTAATCCGAGTACGCAAATAGCTGAATTTGTACAGCAAATTCGCTATAAACAATTAAAGTCGGAATTTCGCATTTTTTTTTGGTTTTTCCTCTGCGTATTGAAAAATATTATTCTCGGAGAAAAAAATTTCAAATAAAAGTTGTTTCTTATGAAATTTTGCACAAAAATGTCAGCAGTGGCATATGTCTATCTCTAATAGTTTAGTTGTACATTGGCAATAAACGCGAATTCTGACAAAATCGAAAATTGTTTATAATTATTGAAAAAGTTATGTTACGTTTCTTTTGTTCTACGAAAAGGTAGTACTTAATAAGTACTATTAGCGTGCAAAAATCTGAGTTCTCTATCTACTATAGTTTTTGTGCCATAAGGACCGAAAGTTGAAAAAGTTGTTATTTTCAAAGTGCTGGCAAAACGTGAAAAATTATCTCAAATAGTTCAACTTTTACGTTCTCTAGAAGAGTTATTATAGAGAAGAGTTATTATTATAAAGAGTTATAAGAGACGTTCAACTTTGTACGTCCTCTAGAGGAGTTATATTTGAATATACTACTTTGCAACAATTTTTTGAAAAAAGGCCTGTTCTAACCCTTTCTATCTAATTATCTAAGCTTCTATTAATCGTACGGAGCTTCTGAATAGCGCATTTGATTTGTAATTTTATACTGCACAATTTTTCTCTCTTGTTGTTTTATTCCTATTCCCGTATTTTTCCATTTCTAAGCGAAAAATAAAAAAAATGACACTTTAGCGCATTTTTTGTTTATAACAAATTCACAGTGTTAAACTAATTTTAGCATGATACGACTATTTAAAGTACGCATCATTTATAACCGAATGGCATAGGTCCCTACATATATCTTTGACCTTGAAGGAAGAAATCTCTATTATTTGGCCCTTCCGAATTTCAAACGGCGAGCTCGGCGCCGAGTGCGGTTACCCCCACTCCTCCGACCACGGCGCCGACGGCTGAAATCTAAGAAACACTTTTTTGCAGCTGCTTATTGCTGGTCAAAAAGCTTGCTTAAGGGTAAGATCAATAGTTTTACTGTAAAGTTCAAGTCTTGAACTTCAGGAATTGAACTTCAAAATATGGAAAATCACCTTTTGTTATAACGTTATTGTAAATTGAAAAGAAAAACGTATCTCGGTTCCTATTGGTCGTACCAAGTCCATCTGGGGCTTAAAATTTCGATAAAAATCCCACCTTTGCAATAAACTTATTTGTAATTTGATTGCATTTAAATATTGTGTACAGCGAATTAATTAATTACGTACTTTGTAAACATTTGCTCCCCAGGACGCCCCTAATAAAAATTTCGCAGTTTGTAAAGTAGTATGTTGAAATATAACTCTTCTAGAGTACGTACAATAAAGTTAAACTATTTGAGATAATTTTTCACGTTTTGTCAGCACTTTGAAAATAACAACTTTTTCAACTTTCGGTCCTTATTGCACAAAAACTATAGTAGATAGAGAATTCAGATTTTGCACGCTTATGGTACTTATTAAGGGGTTATATCTCCCTTATTGTTTAAAAAACAAGGCATTGTTAATTCATTTTTTAAAAATACATTTTTAATTATAGGTATATAAATGATATAACAATTAGTTAAGTGGCTCTTGAAAAGCAGAAAAAAATTTTATCAGAATTTTTTTTTACAAAATGGCGGCGATACAGTACTTCTCGTGAACCGCTTTTTTAAAAAAGTGTTTTGCGGCGAGCAGTAGAAGTCTTTTCCAACTCCACCTATAACAAAAAGATTTTTTCTTCATTATCTACATGAGTTGGGCTAGTGAAATACACAAGATTATATTTTTAAAATTTTTTTTCGCGAAATGGCGATTGTTTGAAAAAACGATCGTGTTTTTGACGAAAAAAGTCGACTTTAATTGTTTATAACAATTTTTTTTGTTAATTATTTGCTATAATCGTGTGTACTTCATTAGGTAATCAAACAAAGAAGCTACTGTTAAAATTTCAAGTCAATCGGATCTAAACTCTTTGAGATCTACTGCTTGCCGACTATGAAAACATGATTTCGAGAAAAACGCGTTTGAAGTTTCGAATTGTTATTTTGAAGCAAAAAATTTGTTTAGAAATTATTTATTTAAGAAAACTTAGAGATTGCATAGGCACTTACCGTTGTAATTTTGATTCTAGGATTGTTTTGGCATGTTTTAAGCCAATAAAAAAAAAATGGAAAAAAAAAATATTAGGGAGATATAACCCCTTAAGTACAACCTTGTCATAGAATAAAGAAAACGTAACATAACTTGTTCAATAATTATAAACAATTTTCGATTTTGGCAAAATTCGCGTCCATTGCCAATTTAGAACTAAACTATTAGAGATAGACATATGCCACTGCTGACATTTTTGTGCAAAATTTCATAAAAAACAACTTTTATTTGAAACTTTTTTCTCTGCCATCAATACTTTTCAATGCGCAGAGGAAAAACCAAAAAAATGCGACTTCCGACTTTAATTGTTTATAGCGAATTTGTTGTAGAAATTCAGCTGTTTGCAGATTCGGATTATTAATGTACACACTCTTCCAAGTGGTTTAAGTCAATAAAATTGCTGTTTGGAATTTTTGCAAAAAAATTCAGTTTTCAGCTTAATTTGACTGGCCTACACGTTAAATATTATTTTCATAGCCATTTACTGGTCATTTTTTATAGGCATGTATGCAAGCTTGAGAATACCTCGTAATATGGTATAATATTTTCGTCCAGTTTCATTCTAAAAAATGGCTTAGAAAGGTTCGAAAAAGCATTTCATCGCAAGGCGATAAATGGTCCTATTTTTGGCCCATTCCTAACAGAACAAGGTTTTTACTAGCTTTTAAATGATATGGATTTCCTCCAGGGTTTTTACGAATTTTCTCCAACTTTTACGAATTGTTTACGATTTTTACGAATTTTCTCCGATTTTTACGCATTTTTACGATTTTCTAATTTTTTACGATTTTTCCGAATTTTTTACGATTTTTCAGAATTTTCTCCGACTTTTACGAATTGTATACGATTTTTACGAATTTTCTCCGATTTTTACGCATATTTACGATTTTCTAATTTTTTTCGATTTTTACGAATTTTTCCGATTTTTTTCACTGCTCATTTCCGCCGTAAAGCAGATTTTGAATTCTCGCAGGGTTGCCACTACAAAATTAAAAAAAAAATGTCATTTTGAATAATCAGCTTCTTCAACCGGACTCTGAATAAGCAGCTTCTTCAACCGGACTCGGAATAAGCAGCTTCTACAAGCGGACTCTGAATAAGCAGCTCCTTTAAGCGGATTCTGAATAAGCAGCCTTTTAATCTCAGCCGTCGATCTACTCCACGTGATGTTTGCGGTCCATACAAGTAAGTCCATACAGAGCCTGCTTTAAGGCGCGGTAGTGTATAACATACCGCTCCTTGTTGTGCAGGGTGGTCATGAGCTTCTGCTGTTTCGAGCCCGGCGCAGCACGATGTTCGGGGCACAGAGGCAGGTCTCGATGCTCATTATGGAGACTCTCTGCATATTCCAAGTCAAGCTCTATGATGTATCCGCAGAGATCGTCGTCATCGACTTGGGTGATTCTACGAGCACTGACGTTCTCTACCCATTGGAACTTTCCGTATTGTAGAGATTGCGTCATAGCCCAACTATAGAGGTTATTTAAGTCGTAGTACAGGAGGTACTTTGACTCCTCCAGTGGATTGTATCCCTCGCTCATGTATTTGTTGTTCGCTTTTCCATAGCGATTGCAACATTGGCTTATACCGCCTCTCTCAACGAACAGGAGCATGTGAATGTCCATGAGAAGTTCCAGCTCGACTCCGGTATGCTTAAGCATAGCATCCCAAGTGAGTCCGGGAGTGGTAAAGTAATGAGCGGGGTCGTGACCGTACGCTTCTAAACATGTCGAGCGAAAATTCTCGAACACGTCTGCCAACAGGAGTACGTCCGTCTTTAGATATAGGTCGGAGTATTCGCCGAGGCTAGCGATGTTGAAGCGCTGCCAGACATTCTGTGCATGTCCATACTCCGCATCCTCAATGCTGCTCTCAGTCAGCTGACTGTAGAAGTTGGCTTGGGAGGGGAGTTCCGTCTCCTTTAGCTTGTCAAAGCCGGAAACATAGTCGTAAGGGAATACTCCCTTACGTTGAAGGAGCTCTATCTGCTCAGTCGTATAGCCATCCTGCTCGAACTCTCGCTTAGCGATGTCGAGATGATCGAGGTAGGAGGCTAGCTTCTGGAGGGAAGACGCCATGAAGCGGAAGGAGTCGAGGAAGCGAAACCTAATGTCGTTTCCGTCCACAAACTCGGTGAAGGAGATGTAGCGCTCCTTGTTCTCGAGAATAAGGCTAATATTTCCCTTGAAGTTGGCAGCACACGCTATCTCCTTAATAATAAAGTGGGAGTCGTATCCGGTGAGGTTGTGGAAGATGACGGATGGGATGTGGGATATAATGCGAATTCTGAAAATTCAGATTACATCCCTGGTGGGCAGCTCCACGGTAGCGACCAGTCAGGTAGCAATGATGGCGCACCTCTGTCTGCATCTGCACAAACCGCTTCTTGCAGATATGATAGGAGGTAGCCTAAGCAAAGGCTTGCTCTACATCTGCTGTTAGTGCTAACGGTTTAGGATTGGTGTAAACCTGCTCCAGCTTGCACCGCACCGCATCGAGCTCAGCAACAAACCATTGAGCAGGGGTTTGTGCATCGTTGCTCTCTACTTGTCTGTAGCTACGATAGCCAGAGTAGCCATCGTTGAAGCTACTCGACACGTAGTAGCCAATGCTGTAGGCTTGGTGTTCTTGGAAAGCGTACTTGTCTTGCACAGGCTTCAAGAGACACTCAAAGTTAGCGTAGATGACGTAGGGGACACATTCACCTTGCTTGAAATTCTCAAATTTGAGAATTTTGTCCTTCTCGCTAGGAAGCTTGATCTTGCACTTGTTGACCTGAGCACAGTCAACTTCTTGCTCATTCAACGCATGTTCAGTATTGAAATAGTTGAATGAAATTGAATGAACTGCATTCTTAGCTTGAGGATGCACCGCTGACAAAATGGCCTACTTAAAGCACTCGTTGTCTTGATCCTGCACATTTACACAAGCATGTTTCTTCTGAATGAAATCAGGAAGAGAGATGTATGAACTCCGTTTCATAGGCTTGTACTTATTGATGTGTAGGGTAACGCTCAGAATCTGCCGGAGAGTCCGGCCAGAATCTTTCTCCTGGAACTCCTCTGCAAGGGTTGCTGCGCTTTCTCTACGAACCATTCAGAGAGGTTCGTAGTTTGAAAGATGGCGGCATTTTTAGTGCTGAAGTATTTTACTTCAAAACACTGAGAGCCATTCTTGACTATAGCATACTCTGCTGCAAGTTCAAGCCGAACCTTGACAGCATCGTATTCGGTAAGCCCTGCCTTGATCTTTTCTTCAAAGAGAGGTAGAGCATCGTTCAGGAATGAAACGATGTCAAGATGGCTAAGGTTGGTAATAATGCCTGATCTTATACGAGTATCAAAAGCTGAATGAAAATCATCCCATTTAACTTTGGGTTGATCAGCTGATACCGTGGCAATATTACCCCCTCAATATTCAAGAAGCTTACCTCTGATGCTAAGCAAATGCGCAGAGATCGTCTGATACTTTTGCTTTTACTCTCTGGTCAGGGCTGCTGAACCAGTTGAAATCTTCTCGATACTCTCGAGAGCTTTAGAGGTTAGCATTAACCATCTCTCTAAATCCTCTACGTCAGCATCACCACTGTGAGCATAACGTAGAAATCCTAGCAGCCAATTGACTGTCAACTCAAGATACTCGATGGTGGACATCTGTAAAAAATCTAAAATTAGTAATTATTGAAAGATGATTGCAATAATAATTATAATACTTACCTTGAGGAGCCCTGAAAAAGTCTTCTACTAGGATCTTCTGCGAGGATGGTCTTCTGCGACGATGGTCTTCTGCGAGGAGAACACCTGGTGATCTTCGAGGAGTACTGTGCTCTAGGTACAATGTTCACTCGTCGATCGACTGGTGAGAATGATTTTCCAAAGACTGCTGCATCCCTTTTATACCCGCCCTGATGGCACGGGATTGGCTGCCCCACCGCTACTTGTAGGTTTGCAGGTTTGAACATGTTTGACGTTCACTGATTGGTTTATTGCAAGTATAGTCCTGCATTGATGCTATCGTCACCTGTTGACACTCACAGCGGCGGCTCGACTGATGCGCAGAGAGCGCCCATTGCGGATGCGCACTAGTCCTCGGTAAGGTATGAGTGGTAGGGTAACTCCATGTGTGGTCCACTGAGGTTGCGCGGTAGCGGTGCGGCGGCTTGAGTGGGGGGGGGAGTAATATAAGAGAAGCATCATCGCTCAAGGAAGTCATTATTCTTCGATATGGAGTA
This sequence comes from Philotrypesis tridentata, assembly GCA_018906965.1. Taxonomy (NCBI): domain Eukaryota; kingdom Metazoa; phylum Arthropoda; class Insecta; order Hymenoptera; family Pteromalidae; genus Philotrypesis; species Philotrypesis tridentata. The sequence goes on along the minus strand of JACCIB010001589.1, from coordinate 13,636 downwards.
CGTAGTAGACGTGCAAGGTTTCAAGACCGCTTCCAATGAGTTCATCTTCAAGGAGGTGGCCATTGTTGCTCTCGAAGAAGATTCAGCACCCTCTGTCTTCCTCTTCAAACCCTTCTGTGAATGGTCCTCGCTCTCACCCTCGACTCAATGTTCCTGGTTGAAGAAAAATTTCCATGGAATACCCTGGACCTCGGATGAGATTCCATATAGTCAGCTCCGAAGCATCATGTTAACTATACTAGTCGATGCAAGCAGAATATATGTTAAGGGGTTAGAGAAAAAAAGATGGCTGCAAACAATCGTACCTAATAAACAGTAAGTATTATATAATTAATTAAATGATTAATAATAATAATAATAATGTAATCCTTTTTTGTAGTATTCTATTCAACGTTGAGCATCTAGGCTGTTCTCCCCTTCCCATGCTGCGATTGCAGGTGTTTACACTATGTTGGAATCCCATGTGTGCAGCTCGAAACGTTCAAGGAATCAAGATATTTCTGCTAGATCAACGATTGTAAACAGTGTATAATAATAATAAAAGGAAATTATGGAGAGGTAGACACGCAATGGTTGCACCTCACAGGTGAGAGCGTGGTTGGGGCCCTCACCCTTCCTTAAAAAAAGGAGGCAAGGGCCCTCACCCTTGCTTTTTTTTGTTTAGGAAGGGTGGGGGCCCCAACCACGCCTCCACCTGTGGGGTACAACCGACCTGTACTACCCCTCCATGACTTCCTTCCCGAGACAGAGATTCTAGGGTTTGGTCGATTTGCGACACCAGGGACCCGTGTCCTCTAGAGGGCGACTACTGTCGATGCGCCTCTCCCGTTCCCGCCGAATCGGCTCTCGGTTGTCGGCGAACTCCTGAATTCGCCTCTCCATCAGAACCAGTCCACTCCGCGGCTCGTCTGGCAGAAACTTCTGTATCGGACGATGTGGGTGCTGGTGCGGATTGCCTAAAGGAATAAATTCTTTAATAGCTTCTCGCGACCGCTCCCGAACCGGTTTCAACTGATCTGCCGGATTAAACGCCTTCTTCTCTTCCTCCTTACCTGGCTTAGAGAAAGGCTTTGTCTGTAAGGATAATTCCTTCTCTAGCAGATAAGTCAGAATAGACCAGCGCTCGTTATCATTGCATTCACTAGTTTGCGGTAGAGATGCCATGATTGAGGATGCTTCATTACTTGTGGGCGAATCTGCTTAGAAGAAGAAATACTTTATCTCGCGGATTAGTTTCAGTAATTAACTGTAGCTATTATTTTTAACTCGCGCTTACCCCCACTCTTGCACGTGTATACTTTTACGCGAGTATTCTATCACCACTCTTGCGCGCGTCTCTTTTCTTACGCGTGGCATTCTATTTTTAACTCGCGCTTACCCCCACTATTGCACGTGTATACTCTTACGCGTGGCATCCTATCGCCACTCTTGCGCGCGTCTCTTTTCTTACGCGTGGCATTCTATTTTTAACTCGCGCTTACCCCCACTCTTTCGCGCGCGTATACTCTCTTTTACGCTCTGCATTCCATCCCCACTCTCGTGCGCACGTCTCTCTTTATACGCGTGACATTCCATCCCCACTCTCGCGTGCGTATACTCTTCGTGCGGGCTGTATGGGTCTTTCACCGCTAGATGGTAACGCGTGGTAATGACATAGGTGCGCACATCGACAGTGGGCTCGTGTCGGTGCTGTGCATATATACGGCGGGCTCGTGTCGGCGCTGTGTATATCTATATACACTGGGCTCGTACTTCGTATCTAGTGGACTCGTACCGGCTTCGTATATATGTATATACATTATAAGCTCGCGTCGACAGTGGGCTCGTGCTGGCCTAGGAAGAAATGGGGGAGGGGGGATGGAGGAGGGGGGATGGAGGAGGGGGGATGTATACATATATGGTGGGCTCGTACCCGCCTGAGCCAGAACCCGCATAGCCTAATACTTACGTGAAACCCTCACTCACTTCAATAGCAAGCTAAACAAAGAACTCAAAAATAAGAAATTTAGCGACAAACTACTACTCCAGTTTATTAAAACAGCTTCACCTTCCCTCAGCGACATTATAGTCAGACCACTATATAACAATTACAATTATCCTTATGATATCTAAACTCATGACTACATGATTAACATTGATTTCGGTAAATCTTTAAAAAAATCCACTAATCCCAATCTTATACTACAAAAATTAGTTGATTTGTGCATTGGTAATGGTAGACTGAGGCATGAATGTAAGAAAATAATTATGAAAGAATATATCGTCGCTTCCCACGAAGACTAACACTGTTCAAAAAGGTCAATTTTCAATGATTAGAATGTTATAAGAAATTTAAGCTACTGTAACGTATGGTGAATTTTGCATGTGGATGAAAGTACAAATTTATTTAATTTTAGATAAGTTTAAGCTGGGATAAAACGCCGACAAAATTTTTGTAAGGCCTCGCTGCATGCAGATCTCACCGGGTGAGAATATGCAGTGTAGGGCCTATAATCGAAAATTAATTTTGTGGCTCGAGCAGACCGGTAGAGTCTTTTTTCTATTCGATAAGTCTATGTTATTCGCGGACGTTCAATGGTTAGAGTATTACAATAAATTGAAGCTACTGCAAAGTATGGTAAATTTTGCATGTCGATGAAAGTACAAATTTATCTAAATTTAGATAAGTTTATATTATTCGCAGACGTTCAAAGGATAGAGGGTTACAATTAATTGAAGCTATATCAACGTATGGTAAATTTTACATGTGGATGAAAGAACAAATTTATCTATGTTTCGATAAGTTTATATTATTCGCAGACATCAATGTAACATTGAATTTAGGCGTATATTGAAGTTTCTGATCCTTATTGGAAGCGACAATATGGTTTTACAATATTTTTTACGCATTAAATAAAGCCGTGTTTGTTTGTGCGTAATGTTATATCCAAAAGCAACCTTTGCGAACGACGCCGTGCACATAATTAACGTTTCTGTAACATTTGCATCGTTTACTCACCGATGCCAAACTGACTGTTAATGTATCGCTTGGGTCCGCGAAAAGCGCGATAAATTCACTGTGCCCCAAACCCCAACAAAAGCACAAACAGAAAGGAAAGCAGCAAAAACCGTAGCAAGCAGCATAGTTAATAGCTAATCTATATATATATATATATATATAATATAAGTACACTCGCAAAGTATACATATACATAAAATACGGAGGCAAAAGGAGCAAACACACATGCACACACACACACTCACACACACACACATAGTCAGTCATAGTGAAAGCACTAAACGCTGTATGAGCTGCAACACGTAGTACACTACGTTAAGGGCCTGAGAGTGGGAGGCGAGAAGCTCCACACCTACGAACATAGTATACAAGAAGCTAGGTCTCGCTGTAAGTCAGCTGCATAGAGACTATCGGTAATGGGGGACCGTGTGCCCCTCAATCTCTGCCCAAATTCTGTGACACCTGCCCCTCCTCTGCTTTCCAAATTTTCACGCAAACACCCCATACCAACTCAAGCGCTAGAACGTCCGTAAAGATGTTATTCACATCAAAAAACAAAATTCAACGCTTAAAACATCTCAGTCCCAACAGCTGTACTTGAAATTGCCAGCAATGATCCTAACAATGACGAAAATACAGAGTGCCGGTGCCGCCAGATGGTGATGCGATACCGGAGGAGGACAACGATCGATTGCCAATTTGAAGTACGGCTGTTGCGACTGAGATGCTTTAAGTGTTGAGTTTTGTTTTTTAAAGCCCTCAAGAGGATTTCCACCAGATCGAAATGTAGGCTGAAAAATAAATCTTGTGGCTCGAAGAGATTCATCCATTCTTTTAATTCTTGTTATCATCGTCGAGCGATAAAAGCATCCTTAACAAAACTTAACTTATCCCGCGAGATCCTCACCACTTTTAATCGCTGCAGATCTGGGCACTAGAATCTAGCCTATTCGCTCGTTAAAATAGGGCTCGTCACAAGCACTTCATGTTCGTGCGGTTGTGATCAACAAGACGTTAACCACACATCTTAGCAATGTACCCTATATGACAAATAGCGTCCCTTCTTTATTGCAAAATTGAAAAAGCTGAATATACCCTTGCCAAACACTCATCACTCATTCTTAAATCCACCAACTCTTAAACTATATATACAACTGTATACGAATTCTTGAAACATTGCGATTTAAAACTATAAGACATACCTCATGAATATACTGTACATACGCCTATATTTGAAACAGGGTTGCAAATAATTAATTCATTCTGTAATTTAATTCCATGTTTATTCACAATTCCTTTTGGAATCGTGAATTATTTATTGTATAACTCAAGATTCCTTTTGGAATCGTGAATTATCTATTGTATAATTCACAATTTCTTTTCGAATCGTGAATAATTCATTGTATAATTCACGATTCCTTTTGGAACCGAATTCACAATTCCTTTTCGAATCGTGAATTATTTATTGTATAATTCACGATTCCTTTTGGAATCGTAAATTACTTTGTGTATAATTCACAACTTCTTTGGAATCGTGAATAATGAATTAATTGCCCATTCATTCTCAATTGCATTTGGATCCAAGAATGAGTGTGTGTGTGCGCGCCAAAAATGCCCCCAGTATCACAAATTTTCTTGAATTTTATGAGATTTTTCATTCATTAATTTTTCAAGTACATTAGGTCAAAGTTGGAATTTTAAACTTTTTTTTCATTTTTTGCAAAGTTTACAAAATTCATAGCTCCTGAGGAAAATATTCTCCATCGAAAATGTATAGAATACTCTTTCATGGAAATTTTATCTACTTTCTACGAAAATAACTTACAATGTTGTGTGTGCGTGTATGTGCATGTGTGTGTGTAATTGTGTGTGTGCGCGCGCGCGCGCGCGTGTGTGTGTCTGTGTGTGTGAGTATGGGTGATTCTCTGTGAGATCGACCGGCCGAAAAATAGACTATAACTCTGGGAATTTGTTCTAGAGGTTGCCACGAGTTACTCCAAATTTTTTCAGATTTTTTGAATTGATTTTCAAAAATTCATAACAATTTTTTCTTAAAATTTTCTCAATTTTCCAAAAAAAATAATTTTGAAATTATATATATATATATATATATATATATATGATGTCATTCAAGTTAATGTGTAGGTTAAAATGAAAGATAAACGAGGGCCTTTAAAATATAACCTAGGTTCAAAATTATTTGGCAACAACAAAACAATAGCTCAGTGGATAACGAGCGAGTCTACTGAGCGAAAGGAGTTGGGTTCAAATCCCGACCGGAGAAATTTTTTTTAACCATTTTTCTTTGATCCCTTTGTAAGATATTATATTCCAGTAATGTTGTGATAACATTGTGCAATGTTACCATAACATTGCTGTATTATTTCAATAGGGAAGAAATTTTTTCGAAAAAATCGATAAAAAGTATATAATATATTAATGTTCTGGGAATGTTGAATAAGCTTCCTACAATATTACTGTAATATTACTTTCCACGGATGGGTCCGAAATATCGATCGAATCGATGTAATATTAAAACGGACATTCGACGTCGCAGCAATGTTGCCTGACCGTGGCCAGCTGGTTACGTAACCTTCCCGCAACATAATTGATCCTACTTTACTTACCAAAGCAACATTCCAGCAATATTCCCAGAGTGTTGGGTGCTATATGGGTTGTTTTCCCGGACCAACTGCAAAAGTCCACTTGGACAAAAGTCATGTGTATATGAAGATACTGTGAATGACTCATTGAACATCAGATATGTATACTTTTATTATTTTTAATTCAATTAACTTTAAGTTAAATAACACAATTCTTTGTGTTAAAATAAATTATTCTTTGTTTGTTACAGGTGATTCAAATAAGTTGGTCCGAGAAAACAAGTTAAAATCACCTCACAAGTCTATGACTGTAAGTACTATTTTATAAATTAACTATTAATCCAGATATATAGACGCTATACATATAGAATTATTATCTATTACATTCAGAAATATCACCTCATTATGTATTATATATATCTACTATACTATAACGGTCGCATATATAATACGCACGTTATCGCCTCTCCGGGCGTATGCCGTATTACTTGTACTAATACATTTCTTGTTCTAGCGACCACCAGCGGACACCACTCTACGAGAAAGACAGAGAGAGCGAGAGAGTGCCTATATTAGGCCGATATTTAGAGAGAGAGAGAGAGAGAGAGAGAGATAGAGAGAGAGAGAGCACGCGTATTCCCGCCCGCGACGTTGCCGGTCCATCGATTACGCGTCGCCAAAATATGACAACGCCGTGTCAAGGACCGGAGCGTCCTCTGGTATCGCGCGCGTACAATTATTTAGTATTGCGGTAGCGTCCGAACGATTCTCACCGATCCTTCGCGCCGGTTCTTTACCACACACTTTCGTGTCCCTTTCGGGCACCCGCTTGCGACCTATCTCGTCCTATTCGACCGCCCGGAATTCGTCCCCCTGCGTGAGACTTCACTTCCAGTCGGCCAGGACGACTGCAGCGTCCGAGAGCTACGAGACTGCGACTACCTCCCGGCACCGACGTGCGACCTTGTAAGTACGAGCTCTCTATCACTCTCGGTATTCGGGCGATTGAGCCCCGTCTCTCTCTCTCTCTCTCTCTCTCTCTCTCTCTCTCTCTCTCTCTCTCGCATAGTGTGCGGTGTCGCACGACCGCTCGTAAGATCGAGCTCTGTGTATTCATTTTAATACAATATATTTTCACTGGTTCTCTTTTAATCCACGGATATCTCATTATTTCGATACCTCGTCCCCTGCCGCCTTCTAGACCTCGTACACTCGTACGAGCCACACGAGTCAGCCGAGCCGTGCTTCGCACGCCCGACGACAACGAGACACTCATTAATAAACGTGGATTCATTCCACGGTTGTACATGACCGATTATTTTGGAGAACGATAATCGTGCCGTTCAAAATGGCGCCCTAACGTTTTTGTGGCTTAACTAATAATTGAATATTCGTGAAAATATTTTCTTCTTTTCCCTCATATCATTTCGTAAAATTTGCACCGCGCGTAAGCTCCGCAATACTCATATTGTTCTCGTTGTTGCATTAATTACGCGCTCGAGAAAAATTATTCGTATAATAATTTGATTCTCGAACGAGCAACCGTATTGAAATATTTTTCGTAGTCGAACATAAAGTCGACGAGAGGGCGTCGCAAGACATTGACGTGTTTGTTTACATTCGAGCGCCGAGCGAGAGCTCGAGACAGGCGCCGCTCTCACGCACACGAACATTAGTGTATTAGCGTACAACAGACAAATAGCCCTCGAGTACCGTTACTCGAAAATTTGTTTGTGCGATTTTCGTGCGATGCGTTCAGGTAGCCCGTCTATAGGCAGGTGAAGGCCGATCGGCCGAGCGGTGAAGACACTTCCACTGCGTACAATACTTATGTTTATGTCGCGAACGCCGAGCCATAGCTCGACTTGATAGTGTCGCCCGCTCGGGCAAGTATAGGAATTTTCGTCTGTAGATTGAGAGAGACAGTGAGCATTATTAAACGTACGCCTAATACTACAAGTAGTAGAGGCACGCTCTACCCCCCGTCGTGGGCGTGGCCTAGCGGCGCCAGCCGTGACGTCAGTGAGGCACGGTATACCCGAGCCAATCAGCGAGCGCGAGCGAGCCGGGTGGTGGGGGGAGCCGCGAGCGGGTGGGGGGTGGGAGCCGCGAGCGGGTGGAGGCGTGGGAGCCGCGAGCGGGTGGGGGGAGGGAGCTCGCGGTCCGTGCGTGAGCTGGACCCGCCACCCCCTCCCGCTGGAGCGCTCCGTAGCGGAGGTGAGCTGGACCCGCGCGCCACCCGCTAGTGGAGCTCTCCCCGCGGTGGTGAGCTAGACCCGCGCGCCGCCGCCGCCGCCGGCGCCCGGGAGAGAGAGAGAGAGAGAGAGAGAGAGAGAGAGATGCTGGAGTGTGCGGCAGATGATGCGAGAGAGAGAGTAGAGCGCAAGAGTCGAGAAAATTCCAAGTCCCGAAATAGAGAGAGTATATCTATACATAGCTGCAGGTCTGTTATACCCGAGTATATCTATATATACAGACATCTACTCTAGTCAGGAGCGCCGAAACATAGAGAGTGGGGGTGTCTGGAGCTGAAATCGTCCGAGAGGTACGGTATAAACGACGCATGCGCTCTGCGTCTTCTGCCACGTGCCAAGAGATGTTGAGAGTGTGCGTGGGCGCCAGATGGTGCGAGAGAGAGAGAGAGAGAGAGAGAGAGTTGAGAGCAACTGAAATTTTCAAAGTCCCGAAATAGTGAGAGTATATCTATACATAGCTGCAGCTCTGTTATACCCGAGTATATCTATATATACAGACATCTACTCTAGTCAGGAGCCCCGAAACAGAGAGAGTGGGGGGTGTCTGGAGCTGAAATCGTCCGAGAGGTACGGTATAAACGACGCATGCGCTCTGCGTCTTCTGCCTCGCGCCAAGAGATGCGTGGGAGAGAGAGTAGAGCGCAACTGAAAATTTTCAAAGTCCCGAAACAGAGAGAGTGGGGGTGTCTGGAGCCGAATCTCAGCCGAGAGGTACGGTATAAACGACGCATGCGCTCTGCGTCTTCTGCCACGCGACAAGTGAGAATTTTCAAAGTCCGGGAAAAGCTTTGGACTATATCTATACAGGGCGGGCGTTCTACCCTAGTATATCTATGTATATATGAGTCCCGTAACTAGGCGAGCGGATCTTGCCGAGGGGAGGTCGTAACCCGACCCCGCGTACAAAACTCTCGGATGCGAGTATCTGGTACATTTGTCTAATATGTACGAGAGGAATTTTTGGGTGTTGTGAATATTGAAATAGAATGAATATTTTTTTACAAAATTTCGTTTATTCAAGAAAAAAAGTATTGTTTAGTTTACAATCGTTTTACATATTTTTTTCAGATAATTTTGATATACATTTTTGTAAAATTTTTATGTACACAGTCGTCAATTCTTTATAAAAAATATCAAAGTAAAAATTTTTAAAATAGATATCTATTGGTTTTGCAAATCGCTGTGAAACTTTTTCTCGAATATTGTCTGTATTTTCTTCGATGCACGCTGTTAATAATTCGTCGTTGGAATACTCCTCGGGTGTGGCAATGTTGAATACTTCGAGTGCGGTGTGCTCCTTGCACTTGTTCACTGCATCGGTGATACGTTCCAAACGATGAAAACGCTCCTCGACACAAACAACAGCCCTCTTGATACCTTCAAAACTCGTCATCTGCAGAACAACGCCGGGCGAATAAAAATATTTCTTCTTATTCTCCGACTCGTTGATCGTCTTTGCAAAAAGAATTGATTTCAAGCCGTAAGAGGTTGTGAAGCGCAACTCTGTCTCGTCGTCCAAAGCGATGCTCGGTAAATCGTCGTACACACAATCGAAATATTTGGTAATCTTTTCAAGATTGTCTATGAGAGTCATCCACGCTCCGGAACTTAATGGAAAACCATGAGAAAATTGATTGTTGATTAACTGAATCGGTGGCTTGAAAATATCATCTTCTTCATCGTACACTAAGCTCACACTAATTTTTTTTGAACCAGACTTATTTAACGAATACACTGTTGTTAACAATCCGACTATCGCGGATTTTATTTCTCTATTACGTGTCATGGTTATTTTCTTATTTCCATCCTCGTTTTCAAAATCTTCGTTCTTTCTTTTCAACATTTCTTGCGCCAGGACTAATTCACTCCAGAAGCGTGTATACTTTTTTTAATGAGATCGCTTCGACGGTTAGCTGTAAACTGACACTTTTCCCGAGGAAAGCGCGTTGGAAAAACCCTTGAGCGTGTTTCTGTTTTAAATCACGACATCTGGCCCCCACCCCCATCCTCCAACCGTTGCACAAGTCATATACACACACACGCATATAACTCGCCCGATTTATTCTCACACGTGTGTGGCGAGCCACATGTGTTTTTAAAGCAGTGCTCTTAGGAGATGCACAGCTGTGTATTTAGATGTATGTTCGTTTTCCGAGCTAGATTTTTTTCGGTGGATTTCAGTCGTCGATACACGATTTTTCTCAAAGTTTTCAGGGGTGGCGTAAAAAACTCTAAACCAAGCCCGAGAGAAGTGTTTCAGATCCTTTTCTCTAAGGCAGATTTTTAACATGGATGTTTTACAGCGATTCTCACGAGATCAAGTGGCGACGATGCGCAAGTTTTCTGCGGGGGTGTGAATGCAGATGTAGGGCGGAAAACTGTAGCAAGCTAGTATGGTGGCTATTATAAAAAGCCAAGGTGCCCACACGACGAGGTTTAGTCTTTTCCTCAAACGCCGAGCGCACACTTCGTTGGCAGTAAAATTTCTTGTGTCTAGTGATTGTGTGTAATTGTGTATCTTATACAAAAATGCCGACTTCCGAGGCAAAAAAGATAGTGGCTGATTTTCAACACGTGGTAGTGACGTGCGCTGCGCTAGCGTGCGTACGGTACAATCGTTTGCGGCAGCGCTGTAACCCCGTGTGGTGGTCGAGATTTTTTGACCTGTCAATATCGTCGCTCGTGTTTGAGTATTTTTACATACTTGCGTTCAGTGATTTGAAGGATGTGTTTACTATGTTCGACGTGTGCATCAACCAGTGCGACCTAGCGATTTATCTCGCGGGTCGATGTCTCACTGCTGACGACAGGATCGACATAGAAAATTATTCACAGCCGCTTATGCGACGGTTTTACGAATTGCGTAAGTTTCAAATTTTTATAGTATTTTTTAAACATTTATAATATAGATTTAAAAAATAATTCATATTTTTTATAGGACGTCTCCACGCCCTGGACGTTGTTCGCGAAGAGACACGCGAATTTGTGCTCAGCATTATGAGCGAAGCCAGGACCCAAATCGTTGAAATCATGTCAATGATCCAAAACGTTACGAGCCCTGATGATGAAATTAGTGCTGACGACACGCGGAGAATGGACCGACGACGGGCACAGCTAGTTGTGAATTTGGGGACACAACAGAATGCCGCACCCTCGGACCATATGGAAAAATGTCGAGAAGCGGCTCTCGCTGCCTATCAAGGTAACTAATCAAGTTTATCTTTTTTTCCTACATCATTTTCTTATATCTACGTGCTTAAATCGTAGCGTGTGAGGATATGATAATTGCGCCTTGGCTACCGGCTCCTCGGACGACAGCAACACGTGTATTTGAATGGATCGTTACAGAATTTTACAACGATCCAAAGTCATTTCCACTATCGGGAGATGATGTGTACAGAGCGTTTGAGGCGTTTCGAGGACCGGCCGAGGTTTAATTGTTAGTAATTTTAATTCAAATATTTCGTCGTAATTCTTAAACTAATTTTATATTAATTTCAGATGTTGGATCACGAGCACAGAGCAAGGACGACATTGTTGAAACGCCTAAAACAAAAAAACAAAAAAATAATAGTGAAGATTGCGAAAAAAATAATAGTGCATGTGGTACGAAAGTGTTGGTGCATGTGGATGTGCACAGAGAAATGTGTAGCAGTGGCTGCAGTTACACCAGTCAGGACTCGACGCATCAGGGGGTCTCTCGGGTCCAAGTAGGAAGAGGCCGAAGCAGTAGCAGGTCAACAACCTCCCGCAGCCAGCCCTCGCAACGATCCTCGGACCGGCTGTCATTTCAGAATGGTAGTGTTTTCAAAAATAATTCTAAAGAATATTCGTGTATGTATAGTGAGAATTCGGTCGCGATTTCGAGTGGGTGGGTTGATGATTTTGATACCGAATGGTTCGACGATTTTGAGGGAAAAGGTGGTAGTAGAGGCAATGTGGAAAATATTCTAGACAAACGTAGTATTTTGTCCATAAAAAACGACGACAACTTGTGTCTACCGCGTGCGTTGGTTTGTGGCGAAGTATTTATTCGAAAAGACGCGACACCCGAATGGGCTAAGGAATGGCGCGAAATAAAAGAAAAACTGACGCATCAAAAATATCGCGCATCGCGGCTAATGATAAAATCGGGTGTTGAGCTCGCACAAGATCGAGGATGTGGACTCTGCGAACTCGAAAAATTTCAAAAGTTTTTTCAAAAGAAAAAGATAGCTATTCGTGTTTACATTTACGAAACTTTCGGAAAAAAAGATGCACCATTATTTTTCGACGGCACGCAAAAAGGTCCGTTTGAAAAAATTATCAACATTATGGCATATCGCGAGCGGGAGCATTTCGATCTTGTATTGAATTTATTAGGCGTTCGTAATGGATTATTTTTTTGTGAACCATGTAATTTTTCGTACAAAAGCATACATCAACACGCATGCGATGCCATATGCGATGCGTGTTTTACTAGCCCAAGATGCGTTGGTGGCGAGCGAAATGTACGATGCAACGATTGCGCTCGTAGTTTTTACAACGATGACTGTTTTAGAAATCATCGTAAAATCGGTTCTGTAGCTCGTGATAAAAAATATACGGGGTCAAAGGGAAACTCGACTAGATCTTTATGTTCGAATTATTTCTTTTGTAAAACATGCCAACGCCTCGTCAACAATTTTAAAAGGAAACACGAATGCGGTAAAATTTTTTGTAAAATATGTCGAAGCATCCACTCGTTGAACGTACTGTGTATGATGCAGCCCGTGACAGTTAGAAAAAATACAAAAATACACCCCGAAAATTGTTTTATTTTTTACGATTTTGAAACGCGCGAAGAAAAACTAAACGAGATCAGCAATGTAAAAATTTTAAAACCAATCTTGTGCGTTGTGCAAGTATGCTGCGACGCTTGCTTCTCCGACGAGTCGAGGCGGCTATGCGCATTTTGTGGGGTTCGTGAGCACGTGTATGCAGGCGCCGAATGTCTGCCACATTTTGTTGATTTCGTAGTTCGTAAAAAGAAAATCGGTTTCTCTACGTTTATCTGTATCGCGCATAACGCCAAAGCCTTTGATGCGCAATTTATTATGAAGTATATAGTAAAGAACGGTAATGATCCTGAAGTTATTTTAAATGGTCGTAACATAATACGAATGCAGATAGGAAAAACTATTTTCATAGATTCCTTCAGTTATATACCATCAAAACTCGCATCTTTTCCCAAAACTTTTGGTCTCGCGGAAGGTGTGAAAAAAGGATATTTTCCGCATCGTTTTAATACCATCGAAAACGAAAATTATAAAGGTGTATATCCTCCGGCCGAAACTTATAGCCCCGACGCGATGACACTGCAAGAACGCACAAACTTTTACGAGTGGTATGCCTCGATTTCTGAAGACTTTGTTTTCGATTTAAAAAAAGAATTACTCGAGTACTGTCAGCAAGACGTCATCATCTTACGCCAGGGTTGTATGAAATTTCGTCAAATCTTTTTAAATGTCGCAAATGTCGATCCGTTTGCGGAAAGTGTGACACTCGCAAGCGCCTGCTCTCGTGTCTATAGGAAGAATTACTTAGAGAGGGACACAATAGGCCTTGTACCTGCGCAGGGTTATTTACGAGCAGGCAACCACTCTCAAAAGTGTATAGAGTGGCTTTTGTGGGAAGAGCATCGGACCGCTCGCGAAATCGTACACGCGGGGCGAAGTCGAGAATACCGTTTAATCGAGGGTCCAATCGTCGACGGTTTTTTGTCTGTAGATAACGCGAAAGGGGTGGTTGAGTAAATGTAC
>JACCIB010001588.1:0-28147 GCA_018906965.1 Philotrypesis tridentata | reverse complement strand
TTTAATTCTCTCATTCGCTCTCTCTTTCGCTCGCGGTCTCTCGTCCATACACACACTGACTCTCTCGCTCTCACTCTCTAGCCTTCCTACTCGATGCCGTTCCAGGCCTTGTCTCTCGAGAAAATAGGTGTGCGCAGGCCTCGCATATCGTGCACCGCTACATTAAGCGCACCGAGGAGAAGATTCACATGTACAATGGAATTATTTCTGCCGACACTGGCAAGTAATATGTACGCAGAGTTTGGCATGAAACCTTTAAAAGTAAAAACACCGCGAAGCTTATAACCATCTACGACCCGGTTAAACAGTTTACATGCAGATTGATGCCATCGCCCATTGAATTCGACGTGTGGCGATACACAGTCCAATGCACACAAAATTGCCCGTGGCGCAAGTAGGAGAAATTCCGCTTCGAGCTCGTAGATGCCCTGTAGCACGTGTATTTTTGTAATATTGTAGTGGTCCGCCGGTGTCCAAAGCCAAACATAAGCGAGTATCCTCCTTTACGACGCAACGTATACGCTTTCCCTCTATCAGTAGAGATATCATCATCTTTGGCTGTAATTTTAAAATCCTTTAATTTTTACAAAGCCATAGACATTTAATAAAAAATTTAAAGAAATTTAAAATTACCTGTAATTCGAAAGTTGATAATTTTTTTAAAAGAGTTTCTCCTTGTTGTTCCGGTTGAAGCTGCCCCGTTTCAGGACAATAAAAATACAGCGAGGCAATTCTGTAGTAATCGAGCATCTCCTGCTCTAATTGAATATATGCAGCATCTTCATCCATCAGTTGCACGTAAAAAGACGATGGTGTATAGAAACACGAAACACGTAATTCTTTATCTTGATGCAAGAGAGCATCAATGTTACGCCAACCAATATCGAGTAGCGAGAGCGACTCCATCGTGACGCTTTTAGTTTAGATTGCCTCTGCAGCTAAACACCTCCGAATAAACACTGGCACCCCTGCAGTTTTCGTAGGGGGCCGAGAGGACCGCTTTTCCGGCGGCTACAATTTTACGGGGGGTGTGGTGGTGGGGGTAAGCGTCAGCCACGTGCCACAGGTGAGTAGCCGCAGCAGCCGCAGCAGCAGCAGCAGCACCAGCAGCACCAGCAACCGCATAGCTCGGTATGGGGGGTAGACATTTAAATTTCTCGAAATATGTGGGGGCTGCGTGGACCGAGCAGGTAGACTCAGCGTCGAATAGGTAGACTCCGCGCCGCCGCCGCCCGCCGCTTGGAGCCTAAATATGCTTGATACGAAAAAATTGATTTAGTTTAAATTTCGCTGTCGTGTAAACATCATCGTCATAATGGATAGTAAATGGGTGCATCCGTGGACAAGTATAATATGCGGGCCTACGTCGTGCGGAAAATCATGGTTTATAAAACGTTTTTTAAATTCTCTCGACGACATGTCCAATGTGAAATTCGACCGCATTATATTTTATTACGCAGAGGGGCAAGATGGTTACAAGAGTGAAAATTTTTTGAATAACGGCAAATCTATAGAGTTTCGTGAAGGCTTACCCAATCCTGAAGATTATTCAAACGACCCACATTTTAAAAAATTATTAATAATCGACGATTTGATGCGTGAGGCTTCTAATCATGTTATCGTCGATCTCTTTACGAAAGGCTCTCATCATAAGAATATTTCTGTATTTTTTATAACGCAAAATTTATTTCACAAAGGAACGTATGCTCGAGATATAAGTCTCAACGCCTCGTACATTGTGTTATTTAAAAATCCTCGAGACCGCGCCCAGATACAACATCTCGCGCGACAAGTCTACCCCGAAGATCCGAAATTTTTAAAAGAAGCGTATCAAGATGCAACTACAAAACCTTTTGGTTATTTGATGATTGACTGTAAACAGAGCACACCGGACGAGTTTCGATTCAGAACGGCCATTTTTCCCGACGACGAGTATCAATACATTTACTTGCCAAAGTATACGACAAGTTCTCTGGAACAAACTATTTAATGTAAAAAAGACAAAACTCTACATATTATTCTTCAGTCGTACCCCAACCATGCCGAAGCGTGCATCGTCGTCTGCAGCAGGCGGCTCGGGTAATAGTAGTAAACCACCGTTTGAAAAAAAATATATCGCTCTCTTGGATGCTCTCAGACACTCGGATAAAAATCAACGCTTAGCAATTTTGAAAGGCGCCGACGAAAAGTTAATAAAATATATTTGCGAGTGCGCGTTAAACGTTCTTCACGGTACAGTGACATTGAAAAATCATCAAAAAAGTAAACTGAAAAAACACAAAAATATTTTAAGAAAACTCGCCTCTAAAGCAAAAAATAAAAACGCTTGGAAAAGTAAAAAACGTGTCATTGTGCAAAAAGGTGGCAGTTTTCTTCCATTCTTATTGACACCGATACTAGAGGGTGTACTGTCAATGTTCCGTTAAAATCATTTATAATGTCGAGTATAAAGAAAATGGTGTTATTACCAAAGGAGCAGCTCGACAGAATACGACGAGAGTGGAGTGCAACTTCGACAACAGGTAGCCCCGAAGCGACCATCCCCCCTGTGGCGCTAGGGTCTACGCAGACTGTAGGAGATAATCTCACACGCCTGGACGATGAAATGAGAAAAATTCTCGATTCGAGAACGTACCCAAACGAGCAAGAACGTTTAAAAGATTATTTGAGTGTTTTACGACGGTATTTATTTTTTGTGGAAGAAAAACGCAATCCCGTGATAGATGTGAAAGCTGCAGACTCGGAGGCATTATCGGACGAGTTGATTATTCAAAGTGTTCCGAAGATTTACAAGAGAATCACGCAGCTGCTATTGAACCACTTGAAGGGACGCCGCGACCGCATAACGTGGAGTGCCACTGGTGTCGTATCTATCGACGGGGAGACAATTAAAAATTCAAACATTATCGACTTGATGAACGAGGCTGCGCGCTCGCGGAAAAAAATTAAAGCTGTCGGTAGAAAAGAGTTTGCGAAACTACTTCGCGATATCAACGTGCCTAAAGAATATGTGGGGAACCCCGATTTGTGGAGTATCGCCGGTGCCGAGTCGTCGAGCAGAGACTGGAGCAAATTAAGCATTGACGACGACGACGACGACGGCGACGACAACGAGACATCTGCGGGGAACGATTTTAAGACACCGGAAAAACGTTTCAACGAAAGTGATTTTAAACGTCTTATGGATCCAAAGGTTACTTTAAGAAAACGAGGCGAAAAAACCACTTTTCAGTTCTACACCTAGTAAAAAATGGTTAAAAAGTCCGTAAACAAACGTTTGAAAAAACAATATTTTGATCCGAAGAAAGCATTGGCATTTTCTGGTGCAAGAAATTTGATTCGTAAAAATAAAAATAAAATTTCTCCGGAAAAAATTAAAAAGTGGTTTACGCGCCACGACGCTTACACACTTCACAAAACTGTACGTAGGAAATTTCCTCGACTATTTTACAACGTAGAAGGAATAGACCAAGTTTGGGAGGCAGATCTCATACAGCTCAATTCTATCAAAGACCAAAACGACGGTGTAGCATACATATTGGTTGTAATCGATGTTTTGTCTAAATTTGTGTGGGCTCAGCCCCTTCGCGACAAAACTGCGCTTGCGGTTACAAATGCTTTCAAGAAAATTCTCAAAAACGATCAGCATCGGTCGCCGCACACACTGCAAACGGATCGCGGTAAAGAATTTGTCGGGAAAACGTTTCAAAAATTTCTCAAAGACAACGACATACATTTTCGAACTGTAAGCAACCCCGATGTAAAAGCCGCAGTTGTGGAGCGTTTCAACAGAACTCTGAAGGAGCGCATGTACAGATACTTTACGTATAAGAATACAAAGCGATACATTGACGTATTACAACTACTGGTTGACGGTTACAACAACACACCGCATTCTACGATTAAAATGGAGCCAGCAAGTGTGACTTTATATAACGCGCACAAAGCCCGAGATAATTTAGTTGCTCGTGCGGTGCGTAACCAATCTCGTCGAAAAAAATCAAAGTACAAAGTAGGTGCACACGTGCGTATAAGTCGAGAAAAAAATATTTTCGAGAAAGGTGCTGAAAAATCTTGGAGCGAAGAAGTGTTCAAAATTACAAAAGTTTTGAAGAGACAAGGTTTATTTATCTACAAACTCGTTGATTTACAAGGCGAGGATATAGAGGGTTTTTTCTATCCTGAAGAACTATCTGCTGTACATAAATCGCGCGTCGAGGAGCGCGAATATAAAATTGACAAAATTTTGCGCTCGAAAGGCCGTGGCAAGAATAAACAATATTTCGTAAGTTGGGTTGGATATCCGGATAAATTCAACTCGTGGGTGCCGGCTGCCGATTTGAAAAATATTTAAAAATGTATCAGACAAATTTCACGATAGTTCTCCCGCGCAACAGCAGCGCAAAGTATTTTCCAAATAATACGACTACATGCTTCTCGACCCGTCTACCCAAAGAGATCGAACTCTACGGGCGGTGGCTCGTAGGTATTTCGGAAATACACGTTCCATGTACAACGCTGCATCTGCGGCACGAAGAGTGCACTCTCAAGACGCACGAGAACGAGGCGCCTCGATACTTTCAGCACGGCACCTATCCCAACATACGAAGCCTTGTCGATACAATAAACGAAGCTCTCGTATTAACGAGTAAAGATAAACTGTGCATGAAATTATTCTACAACGAAAGAGGTGGTTATGTGTCTGTTGGATTACTCTCAAAAGATGGCCATGCAAAAATGTGTAAAACACCCGAACTGTCTCTCCCCGTGCAACGTGTACTCGGATTCGAGTTTGGTATAGAACCGACCGATTTGCGCGAGCAAATTGACAATTATCAAATACGATATGTAGGTACACAACCTGCGAGTTTTGCAAGAACAGTTCCAGATCAAATGTTTGTGTATAGCAATATATGCGAACCAGGCAAGTTGGCGACACTTTTGCGCCGCTTCTGCGTATAGTCAACGTGGAGGCAAAAAAATTTCAATTTGGTGGTACTATGGTAAAAAGTTACGATCCTGTGCATTACGTCCCTGTGCTCGTAAACAGATTTCAAACGGTCGACATAGATATAAGGTATAACCTCGGTAAACCGATAGCATTCGAGTTTGGGACGTTGACCGTTACGCTACATTTTAAGAAAGCAACGATCTGAGTGATTTAAAAAATGAGTTTTTACACAGTTTACGATCAGTCGGGCTACGGAGGCCGCGGCGTCAATCATGTATACGTCGGCTCCCCACGCATGCGAGGCCACGGGCTAGGCTCATGGTTTTCTGGAATATTTCGAAGTGCATTACCATTCCTCGCCAAGGGAGCTCGAGCTGTCGGTAAGGAGGCTTTGCGTGCGGGCGCTAACGTGCTCGAAGATATTGGCGAGAACGTGTCGTTCAAAGATTCGCTTCGAAATCGTCTAAACGAGTCCGGCCACAACCTAAAGAGGAAAGCAACCGAAAAATTGTCAAAAATGATGGACGGATCGGGCTATAAACGTCGACACGCAAAGAGACTAGCTCAGTCTCCATTCGCTCTCGGTCCGCTTCGCATCGTATCACGGCGTCGGAAGAAACGCAGCACTACAGCCGGAAAAAAAATCACGAAACGTAAAACAAGGAGACGTACAAAACCGTTGAAACGATTAAACCGAAAACGCAAGAGTAAGAAGGCTAAACGGAAGACTACAAAGAGGAGGAAGAAGGCAAGAAAAACTAAATCGCGCGATATTTTTGGATAATCAAGTAAAACGGTGAAAATGTCGTTTTTACATAGCCATTCGGAGGCGTGCTTCAAGACCGAACTCGACTTATTTTCACTCCCGCCAACGCAGACCGCAATAGAATCGAGCAGATGGGTATCTTACAAACCCGTGTCATCGTTGAGCGACGAGAGTCCAATCGAGTTTTGTGTAAATTCTCAAAACGAGGATTATTTAGATCTCGCGCATACAGTGATAAGAGTGAATGTCCAGATAACCCCTCTAACAGCAACCACCGACAAACAAGTAGCCCCGGTCAACAACTTTCTACACTCGATATTCAACCAGGTTGACGTTTACTTGAATCAAAAACTCGTCTCACCACCCAATAATGCATACCCGTACCGTGCGTATCTCGAAACTCTTTTGAATTACGGCCCCGCGGCGAAGCATTCTCATCTATCTACAGCCATGTGGGCGTCTGATACTGCCGGCGCTATGGACGAGCAACCCGGCGTTGATGATGCAGAAAATGCAGGGCTCGTGGCTAGACAGACATGCATGTCGGGAGGAAAGCAATACGATCTTCTAGGACATCTTCACTGCGATATTATGAATCAAGATCGTTTTCTCATAAACGGTGTCGAAGTGCGATTGAGACTTGTTCGCTCGAAACCCGCGTTTTGTCTTATGAACGCGTCAGCTACGGAGTATTCCGTTCACATTGCGGAAGCCACCCTCCTCGTACGGCGAGTTAAAGTATCACCAGCTGTTTTAATAGCCCACGCAAAGGCCTTGTCATCGGCGACAGTAAAATACCCCATTACGCGTGTAGAAGTTAAAACTTTTACTATGCATAGCGGTATAATCGGGGACTCTTTAGAAAATGTTATTCTTGGCCAATTACCGAAAAGAGTCATTCTCGGCTTTGTCGACAATAAAGCATTCAACGGAGATCGAACGTTAAATCCGTTCAACTTTCAAAATTTTTCAATTAATTTTCTATCGCTGTATGTCGACGGTACGCAAGTGCCAAGCAAATCTATGCAGCCTAAATTCGATAAAACAAACCCCATGTTTGTCGAAGCCTACCACACTTTATTCTCCGGCACCGGTATACATTATATGAACGAGGGCAATGACATTGGGCGGAGCGAGTATCCCGACGGCTACTGTCTCTTCGCATTCGATCTCACCCCCGATCTGTCGGCTCATTACGCTGGGCATTGGAATCTCGTAAAAAACGGATCCATTAGAGTCGAAGTCCGCTTCGATAAGCCATTGTCTAAAACTATAAATTGTATCCTCTACGCAGAGTTTGACAACGTTTTAGAAATAGATGCAGCACGCCAAGTGGTAATAGACTATAACTCGTAAGTTTCATTACTTGCCTATAAATATGTAATGATTCGAATGAACTTGTCAGTCGATTGTTAATAGCTGAAGCGTGCTATTCTATATATAAAAATGGATCAGTGGAAAAAAAGCTTCTCTTCGGGATGGAAAGGAGGAGATGAATATCAATCTCTCGTCGCGTCGGAAAAATTGAATGAGAAAACTAGTGTTTCGTATCAAGAAAAGGCAACGACGAATACTCAAAAAGATTCGAAAACACAAAAATCTGGTTTTGAAGATTCATTCTCAAGTTATAGAAGCCGTCCGTCTAGAACCAATACTGATTTAATTAATTTCAAAGATTAGTGTTGACATGTTTTGGAAATAGATGCAGCGCGCCAAGTCGTAATAGACTATAGCGGCAACACAGGGCCAGCAGAGAGGGTGGGGGACCGTGGAGGCCCAAGCGCTAGTCGGCCGCTTTGCAGCCCCTGCTGTGCGAGATCAGTCGCTTTCGAACCCCCGAGGAGCTTCTTTGTATAATGGAGAAGACCGATTATATCATTGACATTCAAGCTTTCCACGACTGCAACGGAGATTTTTTACCCAAAGAGATTGCTGTTTTGGGAGTTCATTGTAATTTTATCGGCCATTGGATAGTGAAGCCTCCATACAATTGCGAAACTCTTACTAAAGGCATACTCGCTACAAATACGTATCTCGCGTGCTATCATCACGGAATCGAGTGGTTCGACGGCGAGTCTAATTTGGAGGACGTTTACAAAGTGCTACGCGAGGTGGCTCGAAGTGCGTTACGACTCTATGTGCGTGGTGTACAAAAACAGGCATTTTTGGAGCACCTTTTTGGTCGGCACGTACTTAATTTAGAAGACTACGGTTGTCCGTCCTTTAAAAATCTACCGCGTGTTAACGACCATTATTGTTTCTTTCACGGGAGGAAAAAGGAATATTTCACGTGTTCTCTTGGCTACACATACAAGCTACGATTGTGGATTCTAAAATCGTTATATACATCTCCCTTGACAAGCTCAAATAGTGACAAACGCTCGAGAGATAGCACAGGCATCACAAAACCTCCATGCAAAGACAGGCAAGCAGAAGAGGTTCGAGAAAAGCTGGTGGATTTAATCGTATCCAAGTCCAAGACGCCGCCTACCCCCTCTACAGCTTGCGTTAGCGTAAATAGTGGGGAATACCAAACCGCTGAGGAGCCACATTACGCCCAGGTGGACGATGAACTCGCTACAAATTCTTCGAGTCCTCGTGAAGGCTCCAGTTCCGACAGTGGGTGTTTTCCCAGCAGACCTCGTTCCATTCACACTACCGAGGCCGTGTGCCCTTGTAGTTAATACAGATGACAGCACTAAGCCAGGTTCACATTGGGTTGCAATCTACATCAACAGGCTTGGCGAAGGGACTTACTTTGACAGTTATGGACTACCCCCCACAGACCCGAATCACATTGATCGACTTAGACGAAATTGCCGAATCTACGACTGGAACGTACAGCAACTTCAAAGCCTCGATTCTGACGTCTGCGGCCATTATTATCTTAGTTTTTTGTTTCATATGTCTGATGGCGGCTCTTTATTATCTTTTCTTACACCATTTTCAAATAACACAGTGGTAAATGATTACACAGCAGAGCGTCTTGAAGCAATGATAAAAACGCGCCGTCATCGGTGTAAAGACAAAAAAATAATTTATTGTTCAAATGGGCAAAAGTGTAAGCGCAAGAACGACAATTTGTGTAGTATAAATATCTTGTGCACGCGCTCGCGAAGGGCATATCATCGAGATGGGTCCTAACCAGAGCACGGCCAAATACGAGAAGCTACTCCCGGAAGATCGTGAGAAAAAGAAGGAGTCGTCATCGTCATCAACTTCGCAGTGCAAGCAGTATACACAAAGACATTCTACGAATACAAATTCTATACCTGAAAAAAAAGGGTTATAAAAAATTGTAAAAATATTGTCGATGTATAATCGACGTTGTAAATATTGTCAATGTAAAATCGACGTTGTAAATATTTGTGCCTATATCTCATGTAATCTTCTCGGCGTATCAAAAATTAAAAAAAAATGTAAAAATTGTATGTGAATAAAAAACATGTAATCAAAAAAATGTAAAAATATTGTATGAATAAAAACACAAAAAAATCGACGTTGTATATATGCGCGTATAGATTGTAAAATTTTTCCTGTAATCTTGAAAGTACATTTAAAATAAAATAGGGTTAACGGAATTTTCATGTTTTATCTTTTTTCCCCCTCACTGAGCCTGTTTAGACCTGCATCCACATTATCCTTTGTACCTATTAGTTGGCCTGTGACTTTTCTACACCCTCAATTCATAATCTTTTTTCGGAGATCTCGGGTATAACGTGTCGAGACTTGCTTTCGGGGTGGGCTTGCCGTGTACAGACGCGCTTTTCGAGTTTAAACGTGTACAGACTTGCTTTCGGAGTGGGGTTGCCGTGTATAGACGCGCTTTTTCCAGTTTAAACGTGCACAGACTTGCTTTTCGGGGTGGGGTTGCCGTGTACAGACGCGCTTTTTCGAGTTTAAACGTGTTCAGACTTGCTTTTCGGGGTCGGCTTGCCGTGTATAGACTTGCTTTTTCCAGTTTAAACGTGCACAGACTTGCATTCGTGGCTTGGAAAAATTCGGAGGTTTCCCACGGGCGGCGAACCTATATAGATATACTCTCCGTTTCTCTAGTATAACGTGTCCAGACTTGCTTTTTCCAGACACCCCCACTCTCTCGCTTTCGGGATCTTGGAAGAGTTCGGAGGTTTCCCACGGTAGCTATATATAGATATAGTCTCTGTGTCTCGGGTAAAACAGACCCCCGGCTCGATTTTCTCTTCCAGACACTATATATAGATATAGCCTCTGTGTCTCGGGTGAAACAAGTCCCCGGCTCGATTTTCTCTTCCAGACACCCCCACTCTCTCTCTCTCTCTCTCGGGACCTTTGGATCTCTGTGCCTACTCTCTCTCTCTCTCTCTCTCTTGGCACGTGCCGCTGCAGAGCGCATGCGTCGGGTAAAACAGACCCCCGGCTCGATTTTCTCTTCCAGACACTATATATAGATATAGCCTCTGTGTCTCGGGTGAAACAAGTCCCCGGCTCGATTTTCTCTTCCAGACACCCCCACTCTCTCTCTCTCTCGGGACCTTTGGATCTCTGTGCCTACTCTCTCTCTCTCTCTCTCTCTCTTGGCACGTGCCGCTGCAGAGCGCATGCGTCGGGTAAAACAGGCCCCCGGCTCGATTTTCTCTTCCAGACACTATATATAGATATAGTCTCTGTGTCTCGGGTAAAACAGACCCCCGGCTCGATTTTCTCTTCCAGACACCCCCACTCTCTCTCTCTCTCTCTCTCTCTCTCTCTCTCTCTCGGGACCCTTTGGATCTCTCTGCCTACTCTCTGCATATACTCTCTGTATACTCTCTGCATATACTCTCTGTATACTCTCTGCATATACTCTCTGTATACTCTCTCCATACTCTCTGCATACTCTCTCTCTCTCTCTCTCTCTCTCTCTCTCTCTCTCTCGGGACCCTTTGGATCTCTCTGCCTACTCTCTGCATATACTCTCTGTATACTCTCTGCATATACTCTCTGTATACTCTCTGCATACTCTCTCTCTCTCCCACTCTCTCTCTCTCTCTCTCTCTACCGCGTATACGCTATCTGCATACTCTCTGTATACTCTCTGTATACTAGCTCACCCCCTCCCACCCGGGCGGTGGCGGCGGCGGGTCCGCGGAGTCAGCGCTAGTCACCGCTGATCAACCCTTTAGGTCCGCGGAACCAGCGCTTATCACCGCTGATAAGCCCCTTTGGGACCGCGGGTGGCGGGTGGTGGGTGGCTAGTGGCTAGTGGCCACGCCCCCTTTGTCTGGCCCCCCTGCTGGGCCCCTTTGCCTGCTGGCGTCTGGCGTGACGTCACAGGCGGCGGGGTAGAACAGGCCCCTACTACTACTGTACTATAAACATAATTATATCTCAAAATAATATCAGTTAAATGCGAGCAATTAGTGGCAGAATTTCTTGTTTTTTGGGACGCACAATTAGTTTAGTTAATATAAAGTTAAAGCGATTGAAATAATTGATCAGAGTAGAATCTGAACATGCTATATACTATTATTCAGTAACTGAATATAAAAAATATAATAAAATGTGCTATATAAAGAACAATTTAAAGGTAGAGGCCAAGCCAATAAGCTTAAATAAAGTGTACTTGGAAAAAAATTGCACAGCGTACGAAAAGCTTCACAAAAATACAGTAAGCAACCTTTCTTACAACTACAATAAGCCTTACATAATTGTCATAGTAGTACATATCGTAGACTGATGTACAGATTAGTCGATGTTGACGTTGTCCAATGACTAAATGGCTTTTAATGAGCAAGTTCAGATATTTGAACAAAAGTACTGTGGTTATTTTCTATATCTATATTTATACGGTAGGCATTCAGATCATTATCTATGTATAAAGTTTCGCAAAGAGTTACATATAAATACATTTTTTCATTTTCTAATATTACTAACTCTTCTATACGTCCGAAAAGTAGTAAATCGTCAGTCCGCCACGAAGCTTCTTCCAGAACGACGTATAAATTCTTGCGATACTCAGTCCCATTATAAAATACTGATTTTGCAGAATTTATGTCAAAAACTCTATTGTCTGTCATATGGAAATACCGAGAATAATGTAAGGCACATGCACTCTTCAGACCTGTCGCTGTCTTTGCCGAATTCGAAAAATTATTTTCTTCTAAATAGGTTAATTGGTTGCTGTAGATCTCCTTACTTCTACTTTCTATATTTTCCCATGATCCTGTACGTAAATTAGCTCGAGAACATAAACACATACGACCAAACATATTGGCTGAGAGACCCAGTAAGCCAAATATTTCATGTACAGCTAGACCATCCCCACAAAAAGCAGACACTGTTCCACGAAGAATGAATTTCTCTTCATTGTAATAAACTTCTATACCTTTTGCACTCTCAAGTTTTCGCAAATCTTCTAAAAATGGACCGAGTATCGCACCAAAATCGTATTTCACAATGCCTGCGTGACAGGCTAAAGATAAAACATGTATGCTACTCAATTTCGAATTCATGTGCTTTGGAAGATTATCTATTTGAAAATAATATCCCAATTTGTGAATACCAGTTTTAGATCCGAGTGGATTCACAACTTCCAATTCATCATAATACAATTTCAGTCGCAGAGCATTTGGATGTCTTTTAAACAGCGGATGGACTTTATAATAATCACCATCAAGAAATGAGGCCAATATTCCATTCTCTGATGGCCGTTCCGATGTGATTGCATTTCTAACACTTGCAATAGATAGAACTAATTTCAATGATTCAATTACTGGAACGTATTGAAATGTATCGTAAACCTTTTTAGGGACGTAAGTACATAATGTTTTATCTAGCATAGAATCGAAACGGGTACCCAGTGGAATTTCTCTTGGCTCAATATAATTGCAGTGTTGAATGAAAGCATCGATTTGCTCATTTAAAAACTTAACATTCTTAAATGGACTTTCTATTGCAAATATTTCCTCTACTTGATTTAAAACATTGTCATCCACAACTGTCCCTAACGTAAAAATACTTTTTACTTTATTTTTCATCAAATTTAAAATCTTGGAAAACATTTCTTCGAATTCATCTAGAAAATTTGTTATCATTGATCCGTTCATCGAGCTATTAGAATGAAATTTTAAAATCAAATTCACTACATATTTTTTCAGATCATCTTCAACATCAATATTTTCTGGGATATTGTTTTCATTTATTTGATTATCTAAAGGTATATCATTATTGAAGTAATCATCATCTGCGTTATAATTCTCATTGTGAAAGAAAGGATTTATATTAACATTTTCAGATTCAGTATTATTTTCTATAATAATGTGATAATTCCTAATATGTCTGCGTAATTCTTGAAATCGAGTGTAGTTTCTATCACAACCATTTTGACTAGAAACATAACCCGGGTAGTCAATTCCTCGTGTAATCGTGAGACCATGATCGTTAACAAAATGATGACTTAAACCATTAATACCTCCTGGAATACGTTGGTTACACAAAAAACAATTCAAAGACTCCATTGAAAATTATGTTATTGGGATACTTATTATGGCACGTAAATTATCATCTGCAGCATTAATTGTCATTGAAACCTAAACGAAAAATAATCTTTTGTATATTTTAAAAATCTGTACGCTAATTCATTACATTTAAATAAGTTATTTTACTGTTCAGGGAATCTTTCCAACTTAAATTCTAAAAAATTAACGAAATAAATTTTATTTTTATGTTTAATTTAAATGGATTAAATACTATACTAAATTGTTGTATTATGCAGTAAAACATTGAAAAAATTAAACAATATACAAAAAAAATAAGTCGTAAAATTTTTAAAGAAAATCAGTTATACAATATTAGGAACAGAAAATTATTATGTGTCATATTGCAGGAATTACTAATCTCAGAAGACCAAATATACTATTTTAATTTCTAAATATACCGCAGAGTTTTGTTACTAATTCATTGGCATGTAGCAGTCTCAAATCTAATCTATAATTCCTATTATACTATTCAATATAATATTTATGCAGCAAGATTATGAACTATGTTTGATTTAGATGTAATATCAATATTCTACCTATTTTATTTATAGTTTCATTTTTAATTGCAATTTCACGTAAAAAACACAAAATTTTGATACCAAATAACTTTAATTAAATTAGATCCGAAGGCAAGTATAAGTGTACGCAGTAAAAATACAATGTGCCTTTGGGGAGCAAAGGCATTCTAGTTACTTTCTGTTTAGATTCATTAGTTTTTTGCAACTGAATTATAAAAAAATTACTAAAAAATTGAATGAAAATCTGTTCAAGTGAGGCTAGCCATCGACAACAAGTCTCTAATTTCTCCAGTACCTTATAGTACACTATGATACAAGGGGCGTAAATGGCGCTTTCTGGCACGACGAGGTGCGTCAGCGCAGCAAGGGTATTTACAACGTAATAGTTATGATTAGCTCCAACAGTTTCAGGTTGCCATTCTAGTCGAGTAAAATCTCAGAAAATAATAATAATATTGCTCTCAGTATAATTATATTAAAAACATATTGAAAACCACATACCTTTCACAGTTTTTAGAGTGTTTTCGTCAATACCCTGTTCACGTAGCTCCGATATTAATCCGTCGCTAGACAACATAGTGCTGAACAACAACGCAGGAAGATTCTAATGCGCCAGAATTCGTGACTCGGTGGGCGCCTTGACACCTTCAAATACCACACACTGAAACCTATTGAATTTATGTAATAATTATTTAATTTCAAATATTATTATAGGTTAACTACTAAGACTACAAAAAAATTCAAGCTGCACGTGTCGCAAACTATCGAAGAATACATAATATTAGAACACGTGTTAGAATTTATAGGTTAGAATGCTACAAATACGTGGTAGTATTAACAACCTTTTGTTTAATACTTGTATGGAATCCCAAATTATTGAATAACCTTTTTTATTAGAGCATGTGTTAAAATTTATAGGTTAGAATGACACAAACACGTGGCAGCATTAACAAATTTTTTTCTAATACTTGTGTGGAATCGCGAACTACCGAATACCCTTTTTTTATTAGAGCACGTGTTAAAATTTATAGGTTAGTATGGCACGAACACGTGGTAGGAATGACAAACTTTTTTTCTAATACTTGTATAGAATCACAAACTATCGAAAACATTTTACATTGAGCACGTGTTAAAATTTATAGGTTAGAGTGACACAAATACGTGGCAGCATTAACAAATTTTTTCTATTACTTGTGTGGAATCGCGAACTGTCGAATACCCTTTTTTTATTAGAGCACGTGTTAAAATTTATAGGTTAGTATGGCACGAACATATAGTGGCAATGATAAACTTTTTTCTAATACTTGTATAGAATCACAAACTATCGAAAATATTTTACATTAGAGCACGTGTTAAAATTTATAGGTTAGAGTGCCACAAACACGTGGCAGCATTAACACATTTTTTTCTAATACTTGTATGGAATTTTGTTTAAAATATACTTGAATAATTATTTACTGTACTCACCTGAAATTCGTTGTAAAAGAAACAATTCACAAAGCCGTTCCGTGATTGCGATGCAGGTGGATTAGACTGATTTTAGAGAGTCGAAGATGACTTATAAATTTCAAATATATGAGAAAGGTGAAAAGGGGGGGGGGCAAAGTGGTGAAGGACAGAGCTAGACTCTACCTGTCATAAGGTGTGCATATGCATATATATATATGGGTGGTTCTCTGACAAATCGAGCGGTCGATTTTTTGACCCTATCGAAAAAAATTTTTAAAATGTTCCTAAGAGACGTATGAGTATCCCTGAATTTTTTCAGTTTTTTTGCATCAAGTATCTTCGAGTTACAGAGGGTCAAAGTTGATGAAATCATGTTTTTTTGCTTTTTCTGGCTACTTTCATTAATTTGTAGATCCTCAGGGAAGCATTTTTCACTATAGAAATATATAACATTTTTTTCTGCAAATTTTCTAAACTATTAAAAAAAATATTTTTGATGTCGTATATATATGTTTTAAGAAAGTTATAAGTCATTTAAGCTTTAAAATCAAGTTTTAGGAAAGTTCGATCGTCCGTATCATAACCAAAAAATTCATGACGATATCTTATTTCAATTCAAAAAAGTCTGCGAAAGACCCAGAATGTCAGAGACCTTGGTTTCTCTGTAAAAAATCATTATATCCGTTCATATATGAAAAAAATTTAGTTTTTTTGGTATATCGAAGAATTTAACCAATTTTATCAATTACGTAAATTTTTTTATAGTAATTTCAATCATTAAAAAAATGATAAGGTTAGTGAAATGCTTCGATATAGCAATAAAACTAAATTTTTTTCATATATGAACGGATATAATGATTTTTTACAGAGAAACCAAGGCCTCTGACATTCTGGGTCTTTCGCAGACTTTTTTGAATTGAAATAACGTATCTTCGTGAATTTTTTGGTTATGATACGGACGATCGAACTTTCCTAAAACTTGATTTTAAAGCTTAAATGACTTATAACTTTCTTAAAACATATATATACGACATCAAAAATATTTTTTTTGAATAGTTTAGAAAATTTGCAGAAAAAAGTGTTATATATCTCTATAGTGAAAAATGCTTCCCTGAGGATCTACAAATTAATGAAAGTAGCCAGAAAAAGCAAAAAAACATGATTTCATCAACTTTGACCCTCTGTAACTCGAAAATACTTGATGCAAAAAATCTGTAAAAATTCAAGAATACTCATATGTCTCTTAGGAACATTTTAAAAATTTTTTTTGATAGGGTCAAAAAATCGACCGCTCGATTTGTCAGAGAACCACCATATATATATATATATAGAAGGCTTGGAATACGTCAAATATATAAGTCAAATATGAGTACGTATGATGGGAACTCTATCGATAATTACAGATCTCTTGCCTTTTGTACGGGGATGTCATATATATACGTACATGATTTGCGCAAGTAGCAGTATAGAATTTTGACTGAACCGCCAGTGATTATTCTTGATACATTGTAATACCAAAAGTCACTAATAAAAACAGTTTATTTTCACAGCTGTTGTCAACAAAATACTCGTTTTCTTCAGTTATCAGTGAATATTCACTCCCAAAAATAGTGATACATTAATTTCTCTTATTTTACAGTGTATATTCACTGGATATTAAAAGTTAAATTTCATTCTCTTTTTTCTAAGCTAATCACTTCACTGTTTCGGAAGAGGGAAACAGAGTCTCTTCTCAAACCAGTGAAATTTTCACTGTTTCAGTTTTAGAGAGTACGTACGTACGTTCGTTGTTTAATCTCATACATACGTTCGTACGTACGTATGTATGTGCGTAAAATTTACCCAGATCATATCTCTGAAACGAATCGATAGAATAAACTCAAATTTTGTGTACAGACTGGTTGAGACCCAGCTTCTTAGATCCTATCAGAATTTGAAGACAATCGGCTACTATACGACATTTTTATTAAATTTACACAAATTTGAAAGTTATCATATGTCTGGATCGAATAGATAGAATAACTCAAATTTTGTGTGCAGACTGAATGAGTTCCAACTTAGATCCTTTTAGAAGTTGAAAACAATCGGCTACTATTAAATTTTGAAAGTTATTTTTTCAAAGAACTATATTTCTTGGTGATATATACCACAGATTTACAAAATCTAATCCCAAATTCTAAAAGATCATTAAATTTCCTTCAGAAATATGTCTACTTGGTTACGACTTTATCATTACTGTTGACTTTTAACCCATTATAGGCCATACGGACAATTCACCGTCGATTGATTTTTATCCGTATAAGACGTAAAATTAACTAAATATTTTAAAGAGTTTCTTATGCAAAAAGACCAGCTTTTTCTGAATCTCAGGTAAGCTTTGAACAATTTGGCACCGAAAATTAAATATCGACATCGAAACAAACCTAAAATTCATTCATCGACTGTGCACTTTTTAAGTTAATTTTAATTAAATTTTTGTCCGGGATTATTAGTCCGGGAGTCCTGATACCGTATAGGAACATATTTGGTAGTTCGTGCCACTCGCAATTTTATTGTTGGATGTGGTAGGTGTTAGTGTACTGATGATGACCTTAAATTCTCTATCTCGCAGCTGCCCCGGAACATTTAGTCCAGGCGTGGTAGCACAAAAAAGGTACACAGATGGATGTTGCTTGGAGGAGTCTGTTTTTTTCTTGAAATTGGTGTAAAACCATATGTAGAACATAAATATCTAGCTGCTACGTGCGAAAAACCTGTGGAAAAATTTTTAATAAACAATAACTGAAAAAATACTAACTTTTGTACGGAAAAGTCTTTTTATTTCGAGAAAGAAGCCTCATACGGCAAAATATAGCTGATTGTATTTTGTTTTCTTTTAAATTTTCTGTACGATCAATCTGTCGCTTACCAAAAAATGTGCACTTTTACTTTGTTAAATAACAAAAAACAGTGAAAAACGAATGGTATTGTTAAATGCCCGTAAGGTAAAAAAGAATGTGAATAATTTTTAACTAGAATATTGAATAAAGTAGCTAACTCTGTTGTGATGAAGTACCCGAAAGTCCGGTCGCTGAACAGCAAACCGTTTTGTAAATAACAATGAATTAACTAAGCTAAGCAGATAATCTTTGATGGCCCGTAATTTTGTTGAAAATGATCCCAAATACCGGCTGAATTTTTTACATACTTTTGGACATTATAGGAACCGAAAGATACCAAAAAAATTTTTTTTTCCATTTTTGCAATAGTTCTAGAATTTATTGAAAATGTTGGCTTTAATTAATTCATAGATAGTTACACTAAATATTGATCGATCGAAGAATTTTTTTTTGATGGAATAGAGCTTTTAATAACGGTTAATTTGAGGGGTCGGAAAGTTATATATGTTTAGTAGATCCAGAGATATTAACAATCCAAATTTATCAACATTTACAGCTAAACTAAACAATGTAGAGGAATTCTACAAAGACTGACAGGTACCTGAATGGATCTACTTTGTAAGAATGTGTATTACAGTAAGTATATAATTAATTTAATGTTTAAATAATTGTTCAGATGATATATAGCGCACATGAATTTCCATGCAGCGACGAGTGGCGCGGTGGTGGGGGAAGCTTTCGCGAAAGTGATTTCGTGCGCTTCAAATCCGCTCGCGCGGAAAAATTTTCAATATCTCGGCAATGGAAGCACCGATCGAGATGATTTTTTTTAAACGATGTAGCAAATCGAGACAAATTCAACTATTAACTTGCTAATTACATAGATTAATGAATTTCTTTGTTATTATTGATATTTCATAATATCAATATTTTTAAACAAAATTTTTTGCATTTAATCATTCATTATGCTTATCCTTAATAACGTTAAGGTAAATAAATTAAATATATTACTTGTAAAAATTGTTATATTTATTGGATTCTCGCTTTTATATTTGTGGAAATCCACCAGAAAGTGGCACAAAAATCAGTCCAAAAATCGTACCTTTTTTATTTTTGAGGGCACACCTATCGGGCTATGCTAGTTTTGTTCGCCATTAAGAAATCTATATTAATTTCTCACGAATCGATATCCACAACAGGAAAAAGAAACCAAAACCACAAAATCTCCTCCACAAAAACTCCAGATAATTTCCCAATGGAAATTAGAGAATTTGAAAGATCCGTCCGGGGAAATGGCCGCTGTCCAATGTTCCAAGTGCCGGATCACACGCGTACGAAAAACAAAACCCAAAAGTAAACTCCAGAGAACTATATACAGCGAGAGCCCGGAACAGAGTGGCCGAGGACGACGCTCCGCTCGAGGAAGAAGCCGCGATTTTTCCCACCTCGCCTCCTTCTTCACGGAAGTGTCATCCTGGCTGGCAAATCCCCATTGGTCCTGAAAATTCCCGAAATCCGCAATTGGCCTATTTAAATACCACTACTAATTCGTTATCTATCTGTGAATTTCCCCAGCGCCCTCTTTTTCTATTTCTAATTTTCCTATTGGCTGACTAATCAATTATTGCCCTCTATATCATATATCAATATGCAAATTCCGCGCCCCCTTTATTGATCTTTATCAATCAATCGATCAGAATAGCCGTAAGGTGGCTCCCTCTACGGATAACTAGCCAGGCGCGCGACATTTGAAAAGCCACAATCATCCTAATAAAACAATGCCTCTATTTGTCTTTATTATGTCCAGGAGTTGTCATAAAGTCAACTCTACCATAAAGAGCCTGAATCATGCATTCACAGTCTCTCTGAATGCCCCGAACGCAGTCAACTTCGCGCCACTATCTCTATCTTTCTCTCTCACTCAAGCACACTCTCTCACTTTCTCTCTCTCTCTCTCTCTCTCTCTCTCTCTCTCTCTCTCGCACACGCACGATTCCTACTCTCGCTCACGCGCCAATTCCCTCTCCCTCTCTCGCACACATACACTCTCATGCATGTAACCGCGCGCTCTTGCCACTAGCTCGCTTCCTGCCGTGCCTCCTCCCGAGCGCCGACGCGCTACGCAGGTGTGACTCGGGATCTCACATCCTGTGCGCCATATCCATTACATAGATTAATGAATTTCTTTGTTATTATTGATATTTCATAATAAATTATTTTTAATCAAAATTTTTTGCATTTAATCATTCATTATGCTTATTCTTAATAGTTAATAACGTTAAGGTAAATAAATTAAATATATTACTTGTAAAAATTGTTATATTTATTGGATTCTCGCTTTTATATGTGTGGAAATCCACCAGAAAGTGGCACACAAGTCAGTCCTAAAATCGTACTTTTTTTATTTTTGAGGGCACATGTATCGGGCTATGCTAGTTTTGATCGTCAGCTCATTCAGAACAATAAACCGGCGTGTGCTTAGTCAAAACCCTATGCCAACAAAGAGCTACAGGCAAGTACACTAAAAAACCTTTCATTTGCATATAAAATTGTCTGGATCGGATGTACTAATCAAAAGATATGCACATTTAAAGGCAACGAACTCTGTTTCGGGCGCTTACGAAAATAGCCAATTTTGCTTTTTTTTCTTAAAATCCTTCTAACTTTTGATCCACGCATCGGTTCGCAACGTTCAATACGTAAAATTAAAGCTCTTTTCTTGTACTTTTCTGACAATAAGTCTATATTCAAAATTTTTAATATAGTGAGCTATATATATGCATCTCAAGTAGATCATTTTTTGAAAGCATATATATAGCTCACTATATTTTATAAAAAAAAATTGGACTAACTAACAAAAAAGGAGAAGAAAAGAGCTTATATGCTTCTCGAAATCAGTAAAAAATGATCAACTTGAGAAGCATACATATATATCATCGCACAATAAAATTTGAAATCTGAAAATTTTGATTCTGATTAACTCGAATGAAAGTAGAAGAAGAGAGCTTTAATTTGACATATTAAACTTGCTTGGTTCAATCGCTAGCCATGCAGTTTAAAATAAAAAAAGAAAAACGATTATTTTAATATGATTTTTCGTTTAAGTACTCGACAAAATCCATAGATTTTTCTGTTTCTTGAAACTCTTCTCAATTTTGATCCAGTCGTGCATTTTCAAAGTTTGATAGCTTGAATTAAAGCTCTTTTGTTCTACTTTCATATTAATTCAACAGATTTCAAATTTTATTGTGCGATGATCTATATATATGCTTTATAGAATAAAATGATTCTATCGCTCTACTCGAGTAAAAATTAATTTTTGAATACAGGCCCTGCACTGCATATTCTCACAATGGAGATCTGTATGCAGGCAGGCCTCAAAAAAAATAAAAGAGAGAAATATAAATTTCTTTCTGTTGGCGTTTCGTCCCAGCTGTCAGAGTGGACTCATCAGTAAGGCTCTGACAGCAGTAGTATGATGGCACCATGGAGAAAGTAAACAAATATGACCTTGACCTCTGTGACCTCTCGTCCATGTCACTTTGGTCAAGGACATATTTGTTTACAGTCCCCATGGTGCCTAAGTACTTGGGAGAGACCCCCTCTCCCCCCTCTCCCCCTTTCGACCACACTCTCCAAAGTGCCCAAATATTATAATAATGTATACCTTACCACACAGTCTGCAGCCTTCCTCGTCGATGTGTGTTGTTTTTTTTTCTTTTTTTCTTTTTTTTTGATTAAATTTAAACTTAAAACTACACTATGTACACTTTTTTAGTTTTTAGTTTTTAAATTGGCACTCTTTCCAATAATTCTTCGTTTTCGCAATGTCCTGGCTGCTCGTTACACTTCGGGCACAGCCATTCACGGCACGACGGGCACCGGCTCCATCGCCGAGCCCGCTGGAGGTAAAATGGTTTTGTACATCCCCAACAAAAATCAATATTGCGTCTTGGGACGTCAATGTGTTCATTGCGCCAATTCGCGTAATAATGATTGTGTACGCGGGTTAAACGTGTTTTTAATTGCCTTAAGGCTAAAGCCTTGCGCAATTTTGTGGCTCGAATGAGTCCGTCATAATAACGCCTTTTTAACACGATTAATCGGCGGAGCGCCAGTTCCCGCGCTTGATAGCCATCAACCATCTCAAAATCGTCATTTTCGGCGTCGAACATGGGTCCGACGCCGGAGCCCGCACTGCTGCTGCTGCTGCTGCTGCTGCTGCTGGCCCTCCGACCGTTGCTCACTGTGCTCGCAACACTATTTAAACTAATATTAGTTACGTAGCCACTCTCGTTGCCGCTGTCGTCGTCGCTCTCCAAATCATCGAGCAGCCGACGTCGCGCTTCGTCCTCGTCCTCTGCTAGTGGTGGCGATGGTGATCGCGGTGGCGGTGGCGATGGCGATGGTGATGGTGATGCAGCGATGATTTCGTCGCCGCCAATAAAAGCACCATTGAACAGCGGCGGGGGCGTTGGTAGTAGTGGCGGTGACCCGATGGCAACGAAGTTCACCAACGGTGCCAAATTAATAATGCCCGACTCCATAAAAAATGCCACCTCCTCGTCGGGATCGGCATTAATTAAGAAGTCGCCCGGTGGCTGCGGTGATGGTGCCACCGGGACCCGCACGTTGTCACCCGCGAAGCGCGCGTTAATTTCCGCTACACTTAATACACGCATTTTAACTTTCAAAATTATTAGTGCGAGAGCGAGAGCGTGAGCGAGATTCGGCCGGTTTGAGGGCTCGACGTGGACTGATGAAGATTTGCGGAGATGTAGCCATAATCAGTCCACTCTTGCAGTATCAAAAAAGCAAGTTTGCACTTTTGTCTGGGAACCAGACAAAAGTCAGCAAGTAGCCTTTTTATCGCGACACCTCACTTTCCCAGTGTTTCGGATTTATCTGAGTTCTGAGAGCTGGAAAGCGAAGATCGGCCGAGACTCGAAAATCAGCGTTTTCGTGGGAATGGTATTTTTCGTCCATTACCACGATACTCGTATGAATTTTCGTGTGTCGTCGCCACAACAGAAAATCATAATAAAGTGTGCTAATCTTTCTATCTCTCTCTCTCGCTCGGAAGTGTGCAATGTATTGCGGTAATACATCGGGCATGTCTCTTCAGCTTTGTACTTTTTCATGATTTTATAGGCTACCGATATCGGGTATAGCCTGTACAGAATGTATACCCGAACATTTCATCGATTTTTTATTTATCATAGCCGAAAAACCGGGGTAAGAATGGACTAATTGTATTAGGAGCATATGTAGAGCGAGAAAGTGGCAGCTCCAGATGACACGTGAGAGGTGAAGAAGGTGTGAAGATGGGCTGGCCTCTAATCTAGTGAGGCGTCACTTATCACGGCTACTCTACACGCCCTTAGCCTCTTGAGTGGCTAGTGAAATCCTAATCTCGGGCGAATGAGGTGTCTGCCGGTCAAGCGACGTGATGGTGATTTTTCTAAGTCCTCTGTAATGGCGGACATAGAATATAAATCAACCACCTCCTTTATTAATATATTTCCCTATTCATTGTCCCATCTTTTATTTATAAATTTGTATAAATAAATCAATAAAATATTGGTGCATGCATCGGTAAGCATCCGCGGATCGTTGATGAATATGAAATTCAACACCACCTCAAATTTAGACTTGGCCCACCCTTATTTCTATGGAAATATTGATAGTGGAAGGGGGGTCGAAGGTCGGTCTGTATAGTACTCACCACCCAATACAGATACCGCGAGATGAAATTTGACACCATCCAATATTTGGTTTGGCCCACCCCAATATCTTCGAAGATTACAGATAGATTAATTCGCGGGATAATCAACTTTTGAAGTACCACCCATAACCTATCCGACGATATGCGACACGAAACGATTGGACCAATTTTAAGATTTTCCAAATTTTTGGCAAATCAATAAATCGTTTATATCTCCGAAACTATTGACCAGATAATTTCGCGGGATAAGGATTTTATGGAACACAACTCAAGAGCTGTCCAGTGACCTAACTTTTGGTCCAATCGGTTGATTATTGGTTATCGATCGATCAATATCTCCGAAACTATTGACCAGATAATTTCGCGGGATAAGGATTTTATGGAACACAACTCAAGAGCTGTCCAGTGACCTAACTTTTGGTCCAATCGGTTGATTATTGGTTATCGATCGATCAATATCTCCGAAACTATTGACCAGATAATTTCGCGGGATAAGGATTTTATGGAACACAACTCAAGAGCTGTCCAGTGACCTAACTTTTGGTCCAATCGGTTGATTATTGGTTATCGATCGATCAATATCTCCGAAACTATTGATCAGATAATTTCGCGGAATAAGGATTTTATTGAAGACAATTCAAGAGGTATTGAGTGACCCAACTTCCGACCAAATCATCTGGAAATTGACAGCAAATCGATCGATCGATCGATTGATCGATGTATTTTTCGTAAATACATAATGGGAAATAGGTTCTTAGAGAAGAGAAGAGACCTTACCTCACCGAGCGACAGTACCAGACTGACGTCTTTTAAACATTAACCCGAATAAATAACCAATTTTAGCTGATGTAGCAAAAACTGTCAGGGGCGACATCTGCGCCATCTACTTCATCCTTTCAGACTTCTCGAAAGTGTGGTCAGCACTATATCCTGTTTCATCCAAGAAGACGTGGTCAGCACTATATTCAATTTCATCTAAGAAAAAACGTAGTCCGCACACCTTCTTCTCATCTCACGTTTCATCTGAAGTTGCCACTTCCTCGCTCTACATATGCTCCTAATACAATTTAACCATTCTCGCTCGTTTTTCGTGTATTATAAATAAAAAATCAATTGTATTATCGGGTATACATCCTGTATTTGCGATACACGATATCATACGTCTATAAAATAATGAAAAATATAGAGTTTTGTTGAAATTTTTGCTGATGTAGCTGATTGGCGCGACATCTACACCGGCTATTTTACTCTTTTGGGCTTCTCGAAAGTGTGGTCAGCACTATATTCGATTTCATCTAAGAAAACATGGTCAGCACTATACCCAATTTCGGCTGTGTTCTTGCAAATATAGTCAGCATTATGCTCAGTTTGCAAGCAAGTTCTAGGAAATGTGATCAGCAATCTTCAGGTTTCAATTAAGTTCTCAGACTCGTCAGCAAAACACCCCCACCACAGATCAAGATTGGCTGTCTGCTGGCACTATAAAAGTGGCCGGATAAAGGGGTTAGCCATCAAACAGTGTTCAGTAGTAGCAGCAGTAACTTCGAGCAGAGATAACCTTCAGCATTAGGCCAGCGACTTCCTTGCTAAGAGAGACAGAGAGAGTATCTTGACCATCTTGAGCATCTTGAACATCTTGAGCATCTTGAGCATCGCTAAGACGGTATCCTCGTGTAGAGACTTTGGCCAGAGACTCAGCGGTATTAAGAGGTATTTGATAAATTTTTTAATTCATAAACGATGTATCGGTAATAATATATTTCAAGGGTATATAACTGTATTTTAGAAATGATTAACCCGGTAGAATCAAACCTAGCAGACCTCCATATACACAGACGAATTGATGACCTTATGGATCTAGTCATCACCTTAGTAAATAAAGACAAAGAAAGAGAGCGTCTTGAGAACGGTTTATTGAAGGAATTTCGCTTAATTACAGCCGAAAATGGCCGGGTCCATGATTTATTGACAAAATTACAGAATGAGGGAGCCATTCATTGGGAAATAACGAATAATGTTATTAAGGCTGTAGATAAATATACGATAAAATTAGATAAGATGCGCGCTCATTTAGGCTTGTTTACGGGTATTACATTAACTAGATTAAGAAATATAGAGCAGGATATAAACATTCTTAATATGAATATTGATGAGTTATCCGAATCATTATCAGAATTAAGTTTAGAGTAATGTATATTAATATTGTAAAAACTATTGATTAATAATAAAAAATTAACTAAATTTACACTGTCTCCCCATTCATTGACTATACCTTAATCTCTTTCTCGCGCAGATTAACCACACGTAATCTGGTGGTAGCCACTGTCTTGTACCACGTAATTCATCAAGAGAGCACTCTACAACAACTACTACTGCTAAGTTGTTGAGACATTATCCACACCATGAATAGATTACAACTATTGAGAATTGTGCTCCAAGTATTGAGCATCGTGCTGTTACACGAACCAGCAGCGCGCTTCTTTTGCAATGATAGGTGGCGTCGATCTTTGAAACATTGCTCAATCACCGTGCTTTTAAAGAAACTAAAATATATAATAGATTTCTGCAGTCTACGCACTATTGGACTCTTATTTAAACGCGGTTTCTTCGAGAGCGAGCAAGATGTTATTCGTGTTGTTGGTGAAAGTATTTTGCGTCGTGGTATGCACTCAGCCAGGCAAGTCAAGGACATCATGCAGCAGTATCAGCTGGTCATAGGTAATTTAAAACTTTTTAAATCTGCCTTAGCCAGCGAGAAATATGACAATTTTGGACATTTTCACAGATCTCGACAGAATGATGACGGATCTCGAAGGTGATACTCTGATCGAGCTTGTTCGACTAGACGACGACAACGACAATGATGGTGAAGAGGTGGTGGTGGTGGTGGACGAGAAGCCAGAGCCTATGGACCTCTCAATACTTGGTATTGAGCCATCGCAACAATCTTTGGGAGACGTGGCCACTAACAGTGCAGACGTAATTTCACCCATTGTACCTGCATCTACTGCTCCGACGAATTCAGTCGAACCAAAAGCGATTACGACTGGTGAAGCTATGGAGATTGATCTACCATTGATCGCTACTTCAGAGCCATCTACGTCGTGTATGACAATATCTATCAAGGAAAATCATGATGATGATGATGATGATGACAATGACGGCAATGGTAATGCAGATAGTCAGGAAATCAGTGGTCCAAAGACAAAAAAAGAAGAAGAAGATGATGACGTTGACGCTGGAGTATTCTCCGATATAACGTCATGCTCGCAAGTTTCCGCCACTTCTTCTTCTTCTTCTTCTTCTTCAAGTTCCACCGCTTCAAGTGGTGAGGACGACGACGACGACGACGACGACGAGAACGAGACATCAGGACATAGTTCGGGTGGTGACAACGACAACAACAACAACAACAACAACAACAACAACAACAACAACAACAACGACGACGACGACGACGACAAGAGCATTGAATGTAAGTATTTCGTGTATCATTGATAATGAGAGTAGCGCCGATAAATGGTAGAATACATGTTTGAAAACTAGGTGATTACTTGCAGGAGGGTGGCGGTGCTGCTACTGCTGCTGAACAGCCCGTGTGGCGGTACATCATCATTCATCAAGAGCGTGCAAAATACTACAGGAATTTTCGTCTAAATGGTCGTGAAGCCATTGTGAATATTCGTCGACCACCAGCATTCAACACTGACGTCTCAGAGTGGCTAAGTCGCGGTCTAGACGAGATCCATAGGTACGTGTGTAAGGACACTAGACCCACCGATTTTATCGGCTTGTCTATAAACTCAGCGCAGTTTCGTCACGGCGTTGTGTGGATCTCGTATAGACAGGTGTGTGAATTGCATGTGAGCGATATTCTCGAGCTCCTGGAGAGCGTTTCGCAGAGTAATGACGGTCTTGAGATTGACGAGATGCTGACAATAACTGTCAATACGGTGTCAGTACCTCAGGGACGCGGTCGTGTTGCGCTCACATCCGAGTCAGTCTTCAAACGCTCTATCCTGAACATTCAAAATACGGATAATCTCTGTCTAGCTAGATCACTTGTTTGCGCACATATTCACGCCATTCGTGGTGACGCTCGCACGGGGTATCTCCAGAAAATGTGGGATAAAGTCCGACAAGGCAATGGCAGATTTCAAAAGAGAGAGCTTTAAAACTCTGTAATAGCGCTAGGGTCATTGTGCCCGAAACCGGCTGCGGTCTACCAGAGATTAAACAATTTCAGGAGTATTACGCCTGTTTAGACGTGTCACTAGTCGTCTTTTCGTTTCAAGGATTTGCTCGTGGTGATAAGCCATTATACGATGGTAGCGAGTACGTCTACAATGTCGGGAACGTT
>JACCIB010001587.1:0-28167 GCA_018906965.1 Philotrypesis tridentata | reverse complement strand
GAAACGTTGCTTGTTGACGGATGACCGTCTGCTGCTCATCCTCGCTTTGCTCTGCGTTGTCGTAGCTTGGCTTTCGATTTGGTGTGGCCTCGGGCTTGCGCTTCTTTCGGTCGAGTCGGTTTCGGGACTGAAGACAACGAAGGGCTATATTCGCCGCCGGGCGATGGTGGTCTGTTCAGGTTTGGCCCACTGCCGCGCGCTCGCTCCTCGGGTATATCTGCGTGGACATACGGCGTGAAGTGCTGGCCTTCGAGGTGAAGGTGAACAGTCTCATATGCCGTGGCTGCTACGATGTGGGCAGAATGCTGTGCTTGAATCAGGTCTCTTGACATGAATGCACACGTCCATCCAGAATTCGTGCGCAAATAGGAATGCGCAGTCGACATTTCCCCATTCGCTGTCTAACTGAAGTATGACCTTGGTTGCCGTATACTCGCCACATGCGAGCAACTTGTCAGACGCGAGTAGACGACGCCGCAGGTCCACTGCCGACATGTTTAATCTAGCCGCTCGGATGAGGGAGAAAAACAGGCAGTTTTCTGGCGGGTCGTTGGGGATGTCTGTACACCTTCGCCACAAGATATGCGGCTCTGCGCACCGGCCCTTCCTGATGTACGTTTGCACGAGCACGTTTGCGGATGAAGCTGATGAGCGTTCCTCCGAGGAGGCGCGCACCCGATCGTAACTACGCGGGATTCCCTCGAAATCTTCTCGCGGGCCGGCGTCCATTGGGTCCTCGAGTATATCACTGTCAGCTGATCGTGCAGTTTCCATTGCTTCGGCCGTGCGCTGTGCGTCTACGTCATCGACGGCTGTCGTACCAGCTGCGTGCGAGTGCGTTGCTCTCTCGATGTCAGTGCGGCTCAGCTTATGCTGCGCGCCGGCCTGTGCGGTGCATGGGCCTTCTCGCTGCTGTTCGTTAACGCGGCTTGACGCGGCGGAGGCCGATGCTGCCTCGGTCAAGGCCAACGGGGCTGTTGATGCGCTTTTTTCGTCGATGTCGATGCGCAGACCGCGTTTCCCGTTGGCTGCGTGTTTAGCCAATTTGACTGCCAGCTTCTTCTTAGCTTCCCCGGACTTCCATGGCCATGAAAGCTTTAGGGTAGGCGGCTTGCTTGCTGCGCTCCGTGCGAAGCTTTCGCTTGATTCAACTGGCGTCTGGGACTTTCGCTCATCTGTGCTCGTTGGCTCTCTGCCCAATGCACTCTGCGCTAGCTGGGGGACGTGAAACGTCTGTACTGGAACGGCCGCGCGCGCGTCAGCATCGGATGTATCAACTACGCTTCAGGACAAACTACTAGTCGACATCGGCGTGAACAACCTCGGAGCCTTGCGATTGAAGGACGAGTTGCTGTGCGACGCGTCCTGCCCTAGGGGTGCTACGTCCCTGATATATGTCCATGCTCCAGGCGGCAAACCCTCCGGCACCGTTGCTGACTCTCCGAATGAAGTCACTAAACTAGCTGCGCTAGTCTCCGGGTTTTTCGCGAGTGGTTGCCGTTTTTCCGGCAGGGCGAACTTTTCGACTGACTGCTGCAATAGTCCATGAATGCGGAAGCGCTCGTGTCGGTTGAGCCTGTACCTCGCCTTGCCTGCCGACGTCAACGACACGTTCGTAAGGATGCACTGGAACTTGATGGTGTCTATGAAGTCGAGCACGTAGATGTCGAGCTCGTTTGTCTGCTCTGATAACCAGCGTACGCGGATCGGCTCCGTCACGCTGGATATGTCATGTAAGGTTTGGCAGAGGTAAAATCCGTCGTCAACGTTTCTTACTGACAAAAATTCGCCTTTCTCGTAAATTGTCACCTGCGCAGCGCGCCTCTTAAGGCCATGTTTGTTAATTACAGATGCGCTTGACTCTGATACGACTCGCACCTTCTTCCCCTTGTCGCCTGGTTGTTTAATGGCGCGGAAGCGCAAGATGCGCCCTGGCGGGGCTCCCGCTTCCTCGTCCGGGCTCTCGACAATTTGCTTGTCAGCTAATTGGTACAGCTGCTCGCGTGGGAGCTCCGGATTGATTTGCCCTGGCTCGAGCACCGGATTTCGGGAAAGGGCGTCAGCGTTTGCATTTTTATTACCGGGGCGATAGACTATGTCGAAGTCATAGCCTATCAGCGCGGCCTTGAGGCGGTTAAAGCGCAAGTCGGGTTTTTTGGTGTTATGAAAATGCTTTAATGCTTCGTGGTCTGTTACGAAGGTAAACTTCCTGCCATACAGGTAGCAACGAAATTGCTCCTTCGCATAGACCATCGCAAGCAGTTCCTTGTCGTATGGGGGATATTTCAACTCGCTGCCTTTCAGGCAACGGGCGGCCAACGCGCACGGCTGATCGGCGGTTAGGGGTCCTTGCGAGAGCACACAACCGAGAGCGAAGTCTGAGCTGTCGACCAAGACTAGGAAAGGCTGGTCCAAATCCGGTGCCTTAAGCACGGGTGGGTTCGCCAGAAGGGCGCGGAGCGTTTCGAATGCGTGCTGTTAACTTTCGCCCCATTTAAATTTGCCCTGTGGTTGCGCCACTTCGTATAAAGGTCTGGCGACTTTAGCAAAGCCTTGATAAACCGTCGGTAATAGTTAAACAGGCCAAGGGCTTGCCTGACTTTGTGCGCATTCGGGGGGACTGGATAGTTGGCCATTGCGTGCATTTTAGCCGGGTCGGCCTTGATGACGCCTCCTCCAACAATGTGCCCGAGCACCTGAGGAACTGGCATTTCTTTTGCTCGACAGTCATGTTGGCGTCGATCAACCTCTGTAACACACGTTGTGGCCGTTCGCCATGCTGCTCGAGCGTATCGCTAGACGCTAAGACCATCAGGTCGTCAAGATAGACCTCGACCTCGTCTCCTTGCAATCCTTTCATTGCTAGGTTCATGGCCCTGGTGAACGTAATTGTGGCCTCTTTGAGGCCCATGATCATGCGCTTGAACTGGAGCAATTGGTTACCAGATTTCCCGTCCGGCGCGTAAAATGCAGTCAAGTGTTTGGATTTCGGGTCCATTTCAATTTGGTGATAGCCTTGCTTCAAGCCCATCACCGTGATATACGTCGCTGCGGCCAAATGCTCGAGGATATTGCTCGTGAATGGTAGGGGATGGCAACTCCCCTCCGTTTCTTCGTTCAGCGCAGCGGAAGTCCGTGACTAATTGGAAGCGCTGGTTTCCCTCCGCGTCTGGCTTCTTTGGGACGATCCAGAGCGATGAGGAATAATTCAAGTT
The DNA here is from genome assembly GCA_018906965.1 of Philotrypesis tridentata. NCBI lineage: Eukaryota > Metazoa > Arthropoda > Insecta > Hymenoptera > Pteromalidae > Philotrypesis > Philotrypesis tridentata. Next base: position 24,952 of record JACCIB010001587.1, on the reverse strand, counting down.
CGACGGCTCGACTATTCCTTGCTCGCGGAGCTTCATCGCAATTCTCTCGTCATGTGCTCCTTTATAGCGGGGGGGGGGGGGGGGAACTCGTCAACTATTGTCCTGATCAGTTCTACTACTTCGCTATTACAACTGGCGAGGTCGGCGAGCTGAAGGATCTTGTCAACCCTCTTGTCCCTGGCTGCGTTGTCCGCTTGCAGTTTCTCGTTGAGAAGCTCCACTTCTCTGTACTCCGTTCGACTACCTCCATCGGTTGTTATTCTCCTGATCACTGCCTTCTCGTCTAACGATCCTTCCGCCTGGCCATCCCCATCGGCGAGGCGTGAAGGATTTTGCGGAATCGCTTGGCACGGGATGAGCTCGACGACTGGAGTCGAAATTGTTACATCTTTTTTGCTCGTGTTGATGCATTCGGCAAAAGCCCGACCGTTCCTGTTCTCGGTGACGCAGTTGCCGAATAACAAATCCGGATGGACGTGTTGAAGTGGCATCCTACCGATCTCTACGTCCACGTTGGATACGATGGAACTGACTATCATCCTCACTCGCGGTGGTATTGTGACTCGCTCTTCTTCCACGAACGGGAATGTCAACTCCCCAAGTTGGAGGCATTTGTTAGCCGCGTCGACGCTGCCTTTGAGGGCATTAATGACGTCCCAGCCGATGATTCCATCCGTCTCGAATGGAAAATCGCTGGGCACTATGTGCAAGTCGCACAACATGTCGTGGAAGTTTATGGTGGCGATCCCGAGTGTGCGCGAATGGCCTTCAGTGACCCCGCGAATCACGATTCTGTGTCGGTAGTTGATTGGGACGCCTCTCGCTAGCTTGTCGATTTTGATAACCGACACGTCTGCTCCCGAATCGACGAAAAGGCTGGCTTTTCCGCTCCGCAGTTGCTCGGATTCTAGATGAATTATGGGAGGGGATCTCCCGGCCGTGAGACAGCGTATGTCCGCGCAGCATGAGCATGCCTCCGAGTAATCTGGTGACTCCAGGTCCTCGCAATTCACTCTAGCTGCTCTGGGCCTCTCTGGGAGGGTCGCGCTGGGGACCTGCTGCGGTAGAATCCTATCACCAACAAGCTTGGCTCCTTCGACATGCAAGTCGAACTTGTAACCGTGCTCTTGAGCTGCTCGTACGCCAGGTTCGCCCTGGGCGTTGATGCGTGTATCGATGAGAGTGATGTAACCCTTGGTCCGCTTGTTTGACTCTTGCAGTCTTTCAATCGTCGTATACTCAGGCGGAGTATCACGATTGGCGCGACCTGGGACGGAAGACATCTCACCGTTTACAGCTGGGGGCTGCACGAGTTGCTCTATGCATGGTGACTGATCCGGCCGTGGGGCTTCGGAAACCATCTCCTGCTGATTCTGGGATGCACCGGGTGCGGTGACCTGTCACATTTTCGCTGTTATCACGTTCGTCGTTCTGTCCGAGATATTTTCGCCGAAAGCGAGCGTGTCGCTAGTTGTTGCGATTTCGATGGCGCGATTGGCGTCACCACCCGATGAAATCTCCTTTGAATCGCTCTTCTGCGTTCGTATTAGCTTCGTGACTATTTTCCTTTTCTTATCTACTGCGTGACGTCTGGGGAACGAGACGAGCGTCGCACTAGTTTAAAGGCTTGGCCTAATTGCCTTGATTGGCATCGCGCTGGTCGCCAGCGCTGTCGCCGCCTTCCTTTCGGTTGTCACAGCGATCGTCTTTGTTGTTGTGGTTGTTGTTGTTACGGTTGCCGTTATTGTTATTGCCGTTTCCGGAATTCCGCTGGTTGTTGCCGCGAAATCCACCTCCTCTTCTATTGTTCGGCCATCTGCCGTAACTCTGGCAGGAATCCGGTTTGCTACGTTCACCGCGCGGGTTTTCGATTCTCTTTAGCGCGGCGTCCCGTACGAGTGTCTTGCACTCGTCTAGTGCGTGTCCGGGCACGTCGCAGTACGAGCAAAAGGACTTTGTCCTCACGTCCTGTCCCCTCGTCTTATTTGAGCCGCCGGCTTATGCTCGTCCGATTTGACGGCCATAAGCAGGCGAGCTCCCAACCTGGCTTCGTGCTCAATGGCTGCGGTAAAGGCGTCGTTCCAGCACGTGGGGCGCGTCGCCCGGACGAGATGGTCCAGGGGCGCTCTGAGGCCGTACATGAATTGATCCAGTACGTTGAAGTTTGCTTGCCGCCTTCGAGCCTCTCTGTCGAGCTCGTATAAGCCTGGAGCTGAATCAATTATTGTCGATAGTCGATAATAAATTTTCTCGACTCGGAAGCCGTAGTCGCCCACGCTCTCGCCGTTTTCTTGCGCAATCGCCCGAATTTGCGCGCTCAGTTGGTCTGCGATCCCGATGTTCGCGAAGTGCAGCGTAAGCTCGCGTAACAGAGCCTCCACTGACTCGTACCGGACCGTATGCGCGCGAAAGCCCTGTGTCGCTTTGCCTGTCAGCTTGTTCGCAATCTGCCGAAGGAGGAATCTCTCGAACTCCAGGCCGAATGAGTTTAACACCTCCCTTACTGCTGTCGTGAAAATCGACAGCGTGTCCACATCCCCGTCGAATGTGGGGATCATAGAGAGGGCTTGCGTAAAGTGCGCGTAACACCTCGGATCGATCGTCGCTACTGATGGAGCCGCTGCTGCCAGGGGCGAGTTCACGTGCGGGGTTTCCGGGTCGCGTGGGGGCTGCGGGGGTGGTAGGGTCCATGGAGGGGGTACCGGCGGTTGCGCTGGTGGCTGCCTTCTCGGTGCATGGGGTGGCGAGGGATCGCGTCGGGGGGACCTGTCATCGGCTTCGCCTTCCCTCGGATAGCTATCGCGGCACCCGGACCTGGAGCAGCATCGGGGAATCCGGACGCTCGTTCCGCGTGTGACGTGTGTCTGTCTTCCGGACGTCGTTGCGCGCCTGACGGCCATTGCGTTGTTCGCTGTTGTTGTGCGCCCGCGCACATCCCCTACGCCGGACGGTCGCGTGGCAGCTTTCGCCGCTGCATCTTCTGTCGCAGAATCCGTTATAGCCGCGCCTGCTGTGCCCGTGTGCATTGTAATAACTGCGCCGGCTTCCATCTGAGTAGATGGCGCAGCTGCGGTAATTGCTTGCTGAGCTGTAGCTGCCGTCCGAATCGCCCGGGTTTCCGCGACGACGGCCCGCGGCATGGCCGCTGTGGCCGCATGGGCGACGCGTTGGTTCGTCCTCCCTTCTATGCCGACGATCGCAGTCTGAGCTTTCGTACGGGTTGCGTTGTGGGCTGAACGGCGCTGTTCTCGCGGTCAAGCGGCCGCTCGGCGACCTTTCACCCTTATAGCGGCGCCCGTCGGGCGACGCGGCGTCTTCATACCGCCGCGTGTAAGCAGGGAATTCGTTCGCGTGATGTTGCGCGGTGCCAGCCGACTCCTCGTGCTCACAACGTTCTGTGTCGCAACCCCGACGTCGCTCGTCAGCGTGCCGAGCCCTTACCTCGCTTGGTCGTGTAGGGGTGGCAAATCGACGAAATCGCCGATCGCTCGAGGATCTTTCGCGCGGTTTATTTAGGCTTTGACGGGGATGTGGGGGTGCAGCCGGCTCCGATCTTCAGCCGTCACTGAAGCAAGCGTCCCGGTTTCTACGCCGATCGGGCTGTCTGGTATCCTGCCCGTCGGACCACCTCCTCGGCTCAGCGTCGCGATTGCTTGTGCCGCCCCTGCCACTCCGTCCGCCGTCGGACGACTCGTTGACTCGGGACTTTCTGCTCCTTCGGCGACGCTCGCGCCATGACTCCACTTGCCCGTCCGAGCTATCGGGATCGCTCGATGGATCGGAGTTCGGGTCGTCCGCTGGCGGGGTGCGGCGGTATTCGCTCCGGGACTTCCTTTCCGCACCGAGGAAGGGTTTGCTGCCGACGGCAGCCGGGGGCTCATTCGCTCTACTGTTCGCGTTTGCGCCGGCCTTGTTCGAGCTTGTCGCTAGCCAGTCTGCCTCTGGCCATGCCGGGAACGACGGGAGCGCACAGTTGGCTTGCTTTGTCGCCGCACTGCTGAGTGATTTTGACGGGGGCGGTGGCATATCTTTGAATAGCTGCTTCTTGGTCGATTTTTTTCCCGACTTCAGGATTTTAATCGCTTCCCGTATTTGACCGTACATCACTTCCTCGTCCTCCGGCGCGCTATCTTCGGATAATAACTCGTCGATGACCTTGCGGAGTCTGTCCGCTTCGCATTCAAGAGCGGAAGGGTGCGCAGGGGTGCCCCTGCCCGAGCCGTGGCGGGAGCCGGTCGCTGAGGCGGCGCGCGCCTCCTCCTCGTTACCGGATTCGAACACGTTGTTCGGGTCCTCGTAGCTAGCAATTTGCCTAATCTGCAGGAGGTTCAATACGCCTGCCATGCACGTATCCCCTATTTCGACTCGCGCGAGCTTCACTAGGGGGGTGTTCAAATGTCCCCAAATATCCGACGGCTGTTCGCGCGGCTCACGTGGTTCCAAGGCCAGACCGTCGAGCCTCTTGCGCAGTTGAGCCAACTCCGCGGGCTCTGATCTTGGGGCTGTCTTTTTTATCGCTCCCGTACTTCCCGGGACTGGGAGAGCCGGGGGTATGACGAACGTTTTGTTTTTGGGGTCCTCGTCGGACGATGCTGGTACTTTCGGATACCGTGGCGCTGAGCTGGTGGCGAGCAGCCATGGGGCAACGCTTACCTGCACGTCAACCTGGTCTGGGTTACGTGCGCTGCTGGGGGGGGCGTGGCGAGCCGGTTCGCGGTTCCAGCGATTCCCACAGCAATCTCTGCGACGTCGACGATAGGCGGTAATATGACCGATAAACCTCCTTCGCATGCTTGAAGCGTTTCTTCGTTTCTGGATCACTGAGCCGCCCGCGTTTTTCGCGACCTTGATCTTTTTCGTCGCGCTCCGTTCGTGGTCCTATATTTAATACCGACATAGCTTTTCGTAGCTTCGTGCGCGTCATTCCGCTATCGCGACGCGCTGTCCGCTTTTCACTATGCGCAATTGCGCTACGACAGTCGGGGTGAGTTATGATACGCGCTACCGAGCAACCAGCCAAAGCGCATTTAGGAAAAAAGTGGCGGACTTACAGTGCGACGAGAAGGAATACGGCCGCTGTTGATCGCATCTTGGAGAATCGTTGATGTTGGTGGCCGGAGGCTGGTGGCTGCTGTCCTGCTGCTGGAGGCCGGCGTGCTGAGGTTGCTGGGGATCCCCGCTGCTGCTGCTGCTGGCCGTTAATCGGCGTGAGGGGGTGAAGGAGCGCTCCGCGTGTTTACTTCAACGCAACGCACGCCGGCGGTCGCGGGATGGAGCCTCAAAAATTGCCGTTCTACGTATCAGACGGCTGACGCGCGCGCCCCTGTGCGCGGCGTAAATATAATTGAGCTCAGACTGAGCCTCGAGCCTCGGCGACCTGGGCGGCTGGCAAATTCGGGCGATGTCGAGTGCTGGAATGTCTGCTGGGTCTTTGCTGATTGCCGTCGCACTGCACGTTGCACAACCACTCGAATGTTTACACTGACGTGAAAGTTCGTGATTTTCTTTGCGTGGATCGTCCTTGTGTGCCGTGCTGCTTAGTGCGGTTTTTTTCCAGGCAACTCCTTGGTTGTTGTTTCTGGTGCTCGTTTGGAACTGTCACTACCGTTCTTACGTTAGATAGGCGTAGCAATATTTGAGTCTGCCGCACTTCACGAACACTCCAACATTCAGCACCGTCGCTTATCGGTGAAAACGTAAAACATTGCCGAATTTGCCGCGAACAACACTCGCAGTACACTGCCGTCGCGTCGCGTTTCGGGACCCTTAAGGGATGCCAAAAAGCTGTTACGGATCGTGGGGGTGGACCGAAGGATATGAGACAAGTGTTGCGAGTATCTTTCCGTTTATTGCTCTGATAGTGGAAGAGCTCTGCCCAGTTCGAGGGTCGCCGGGTATCTGCCGACGCTGTCCGCGAGATGCAACTCGTAGACTCGGCGTCTCACGGCCAAAGTGCAAGCTTGCACTCCTTGGCCGTGAGAAGCTCTCGGCCGACGCGTTCCCTGCTGACGATGCATTCGGTGCATCGTCGCCAGCTCCGGTCACCTGACGCTGGAGTCACCCGAGCCTATGGCTCATACGTGACAATGCATATGATTCATCACCTACAATCAATGGTTCAAAATAATTCGAATGTTCAAAAACATATTTCGTAATTTTGGCCCTAATTTTCACATGGCTTTCTTCAGTATTTAACAGAAAATAAAAAACAACGAAATAGGCAATTGCGATCTCTTAAGATTTCATTTTTGTGGCTCAAGCTCGAAATTCGTACTTAAATACAGTTCAATAGACTTACTTATAAAAAGAAATTTTATATTATAATATTGTTAAATTTGTAATATTTGATTGTAAATATTGAATTTTACTTAAAAAGTTTTGGCTTTGATGTGTATGATAGTCTTTCACACAATCGGTGATACGGTCACACGCAACGGTCAAATTATTTTATTAAGTAGATATAAATATGCGATGTAGCATACTGCAGAATGCTTCAATTTGTGGTAGTTGTTTTAAAATCCATTTACACTGAAGACATTAGCCACTTTTAAATCATAATTTGTAATTATAAAATAAACGCGACGTGCGACAATGTGAATACAAAAATCTGTTACTATGTTCTTGTTGATGCGGTTGCTATGCATAACCATGCTATGCATTTCCATATTAGTCAATTAAAAATTGGGGGGTTGGCGAGCGAAGCAAGCAGGAGGGTACCCCCTACTAAAAAAAAATTAGAAAATAATTAAAGGAGTTAGTCAACAATGTCATTAAAATGAATATTATTATAATTATTTAATAATAATTTTCTTTGATTTCATTTTTTAACGAACATAGTTATTTTGTCCCTTAAAGGGACGTTAAGAATATAGACGACAGAGTTTTAACAAATAGTTTATTTAAAATTACTAAGTCACACTCTCGTTATAATTATCGAGGTTTATTTGGAAGATTTTTGTAAAAATATAATAGAAAATTAATCAAATATATTTGGTAATGGAGGCGGCAAAGACAAAAACTGGTCAAAGACCGGTTCAAGATAATGAAAGGATTATTAAGGGATAAATAAGAATGGTGCTTCTAAAGTTTGTGTAATATCCCTGATCCGATGGTCTATTTCCTATTTAATGAATCGGATGGATAACTTACTGTTTCTTTTTGAAATTATTCTAAATATTATGCAATAATATAGAGAATAAATAAATATTTGTGGAATATTCAAATATTTTCAGGGTATGGTAAAACTCACAAAGATGCTGCCAGCGTTCGCACAACCTATTCCATTCCTGCTGCTTGTGGACTGTATTATTTTGAAGTTAAAATTGTCAGTAAAGGCCGTGATGGTTACATGGGTATTGGTTTGTCAGCACATGGAGTTAATGTAAATAGGCTTCCTGGCTGGGATAAAAATTCTTACGGTTATCATGGTGATGATGGCCATAGTTTTTGTTCATCCGGTACAGGACAACCGTATGGTCCAACATTTACTACTGGCGATGTGATTGGTTGCGGGGTTAATTTAGTGGATAATACAGCATTCTACACAAAAAATGGACATCATTTAGGAGTAGCATTTACGGATCTTCCTGTAAGTAAATTATTATACGTGTTTACACTGATGATTTTTTATATCAAATTTTTTAACATTAATAAAATTTAATGTATATTAATTTAATAAAATTTAATAATTGTTTATTATTTAATAAATTTTAATGATGAAGAATATTTAAAAGCACTCTCAAGCTGACGTGGTACGAGTGCCCACGCAAATGGCCAAATGATACAGCGCGGGACCATCAGGATAAAAATCATAAAAAAATTCGGGATTATAGGGTTATTAAAGATGCCTTGATTTGCGCAGAAACAGGTTATTCCTTAACCGCACGTGCTCACAAGCCAACAGTCGAATACACAGTGGTAGAGTATGCGGCAGCTTCGCGGAGGAGATGGCGAAGCCACGGGAGTAGCGTAGAGCGCTAATACTTTCACACTCCCTTCCGTTCACAATGCTCTCGTGTCCAACTTGTCTATCTTGTAATATCATACTTTCTTTTATATTACTCATCGCGCTTACATTACAAAATTTGGTACCTAGTCTACTTTTCGCACCTATTTTACGTTTTATATCGCATTGTAATAGTTCTGGACTTTAGACTAGGATAAGTTTTAGACTTTAGCCTAAGATAAGTACCTGCGGTGATGACTTTGATTCATTAACTTGCGCTCTGATTATTTGGTTTGCTCTTTGGCGATTCATTTCCTCCCTTTCTCCTCCCCCCTCTCTCTCTTCTTCAAATCGGTTAGTTGATTGTGTTAGTTATTAGTTCCTGTTTACAAACATAATTATTAGTATTGGTTCTGTGCGTTAACTTAGCGATATCTGTGTCAATATCAGGTACTAAACGATTTAAATAATTTAATTTAATTTTAATTGACCCTTTTCTACAGAATTTGCGGATTACAGAATTTGTTTATGTGGGGAAATGAGGAAAAATATTTCTTTTAAAATCTGCAGATGTTTAAAACGCTTGGTTTACACATTTTTTATGTGTGTCAAAAGGACTAATATTTATCTTACAAAAAAGCTTGCGTTGATATTAAGTAATAGGGATTACCTAAAAAATAATTTTGTACAACTGTCCATATAAGCCTGTATATTGACGCAAACCAAAAATTCTCAGTATTACCGGGAAACTAGCGCTGATGTCGCATTCTGCACAGAGCGAATATCTTATTACAATATTATGTGTGTGTGTGTGTGTGTGTGTGTGTGTGTGTATATGGTTAATTCTCTGTGAGATCAACCGGCTAAAATTTTTTTTATCAAACTATCCTAAATCTTTTCTACTCGGAGAAACACAACTCCCTAAAATTTTTTCGATTTTTTTCCATCAAGCCCCTACGAGCTACAGAGACTCAAAAGTGGTAAAATCAGCATTTTTTTTTCATTTATTGCAAATTTTCAAAAATTCATTCTGATCTTTATGTTATATTCGTGTAGCCGCACTTTCGATGAGCGCAATCGGGAAAGAGTAGGACGAAAAGCTTTGCAATAGACTGACGGGATCGAGCAATTGAAGAAGAATAATTATCATGCACTATATTTTAATATAATGAAAATCGTTACCTTTATGCCTATGAAGATGTTACTCGGTTTATCGGTAAATAATAGACCAGTCTGGATTTGGTAGTTTGCCTTGGAAAATGCGTGCAGAGACCTTTAGCCCTAGTAAAATGGTATCGATTTCCTTGAAAAATCCAACTTAATGGGACTGCGGCAACAAAGGCTCGAAAGCAGGATCTGGATGCAGCCAGGTGATTCAACGAGAGGAAGCCGAAAGAAATACACTATTTGCTCAACCGAATATTTTGCTAAATGTAATACTTTATTTGCAAGATTTTCTTGCAAGAGAAACTTATATCAACTATTATCAACTATTAAACACACGTCAGATCAGCTCCGTGGCTCAGGACGCACTGTCGGAGGGCGCGCAATTATGGCGGAGAAGTAGCCTTATCGCTTTGTCTTAATCACGGCTTGGCGACAATTTGCCGATTTTGTATTTCGGCAGCGACATATAACATTTATAGTTCCCGAAAGGATCGTTTTTCGTCGAAAATGCATGGAATACTTTTGCAAGCAAATTTTCTGGTTTCAACGAAAAATACTTCCAATGTGATGTATATTAGTCTGCCCAGTTTTGCCACCAATCTTGAAAATTACATTTAAGATCAGACGACGCATTGGAGAGGCTCAGATCTAGTACAATGGATTTTGAATTTTTCAAATCGAATAATATAATAATTTTTTACGTGAAAATAATATTTATTGAAATTCATATAAAATGATGCATAAGGTAGAAAAGGAAGAAGAAAATCGTCAATATAATACCAAATCAATACAAATGAAATTAGAATGTGTATATCTTGGAATTTTAATCTTGATAAAAATGTGTATAATGAAGCAGAGTGCAATAAAGTCGCTGTAGTTTATACTGGTGAAGATGGTCAACTTTCAACAGATCGTGATATTTGCATATACTCAAAAATTGCATGACCTGCAGGAATTCCTTATATCAGTAAACATGTTGACCCAGTAACATATCCAATTATGTTCCTGACTGGTAGTTTTGGATGCCTAAGATGAAAGACACTACCAATAAAAAAAATATTTCTATGTTGGACTTTTATAATTACCAATTTAGTATTAGAGATAATTTTAATCCATTTCTTAATTTAGAAAAATTAACGTAGCAATTTATTGTTGATGCTTCCCTTAAAGTTGAAGGAATAAGACTACATTATTTACAAAAAAAATCGACATTTATTAAGAACAGAATTACACAAAGGCGTGATAGATTATGTAAATAAAAAAAACCAAGAAATTGTAAGAATAAGAAAAATGATTATTTTACTATTAACATTTTATATAGATTATTATACTAATGACATTAGTACAAAAACATAGTAAACCAGATTTTTCCAAATCCGAATAACATTTCCAAACAGTAATTGATAGACCAGATATTGTTGCCAGAGTTTTTAATGAAAAAGTTAAAGCCTTATTAGATGATGTTACTACCCTATCGGAAATAATGTAACAAAATGCGTAAATCTAAAATCGAAAAGAAAAAAAATATTATGCAGGCATCTATACCCAAACGCGTGTACGCGTAATCGATGTCGCCAGCACCTCAAGACGACTTAATCTCGAGAGAGATGAGTAATCCCAATATCAATAGAAGAGCCTGACCTATTCATGATGAAATTAAAACACACGAAATTCTCACATGGGATTCATCTCTTTCCCGTATTGTTCCGACAGTGCGTCCTGAGCCACCGAGCTGATCTGACGCGTGTTTAATAGTTGATATAATTTTCCGAATTTCTCATAGAGGCCTGAGTGGCGTTTTTCAATTTGTGTTTCTCTTGCAAGAAAATCTTGCAAATAAAGTATTACATTTAGTAAAATATTCGGTTGAGCAAATAGTGTATTTCTTTCGGCTTCCTCTCGTGGAATCACCCGGCTGCATCCAGATCACCGAGCTATCTCGCTTTCGAGCCTTTGTTGCCGCAGTCCCATTAAGTTGGATTTTTCAAGGAAGTCGATACCATTTTACTAGAGCTAAAGGTGTCTGCACGCATTTTCCAAGGCAAAGTACCAAATCCAGAAGGTCTATTATTTACCGATAAAGGTAACAATTTTCATTATATTAAAATATAGTGCATGATAATTACGCAATACGAGAAATTACACGGCCATAGGTGACGAAACCCGAAAAGCGTGATGACCAGATAACGAATTGCGACACTTATTCAAGGGCAAAATTAGTCATCGAGGAAAACACCATGTAATAATACGTCGCAGTTTCCCCGGTATAAAAAGGTACGCCGCAAAAAGGACGACACCCAGTCATTACGTTAAACGACGTTATGAACTAATGTTATTCAGCGTTAATGGCAACTTATAAATTGGAACATCTGATAACGTTTTTGAATAACGTTGTTTTACATAAAATAACATTCTTTTTAGTATTTTCAATAAAATAACGTCATTTTCTGCATGATAATGAGGTGCGCAGTATAGCGTTATATTTTGAATAGGAATGGTTTGCACGAAATAACGTTATTTTTACTATCAAGAATAGTCCGGGAGTCAGGGAGTTCAAAAGCATATTACCAGGAAGTTCGTGCAAGAGTTTGTTTTATCGCTGAAATATGTTGGTAGCCACTTACTGAAAATAGCCCTAAAGTCTCGACTTCGGACCCGATCGGGAACATTGTTATTATTGCAAAATAAGTTACCAAAATGCATTTTTTTCAGTTTTTCTTGATTAACTTTTTTGTTACTCAATTTACGCAAAAACAGGTAGAGGTAAAAGTTGTTCAACATTGAATTTTCTATAAGATACATATATTCCGAAATGCAAAATTAATGTTTTTCCCGGCTCAATTGTTAAATAAAAAAATTTTTTTTCAATTTTCACATTGCCATGGTTTTTCTAAAATATGATCTTCATTTATCGGACTAGCCCTCAAAGATGACTTTTAGTACAGACAACGTAAAAATTGAAGCCCGGTCACGATATCTTAAAATGGCGGCTTGTTGCAAAATTATTTAGCCGAAAAGTTCAAATTGATGTCCAATTCGATCCAGGAACGATAATTGAATCAAACTATGTTTAATCGACAGCTTACGACTTAATTAACAAACAGTAAAAATAAATTTTCTTAATATTAATATTTAGCAACATTTCTAATAAAAAATTTTTTTATTTCGGTCAATTTTGGAGTTAGAGAATCGCGAAAAATGCATCTTGAAGTACATAAAAAAACCATGAATTTTCATATAAATGTTGTTAAGATCGGACCAATAGGAGCCGAGATACAAAAATTTTTTCAACCGACGATTACGCCGAAACTACTTGATATTTCTAGTTGAAATTTGGCACAGAGCTTGCTGAAATCGTACTCTAAATGATTACATTTTACCCGATAGCTCTACATGCTTTAGTTTGTCTAAAACGACCGACGAATAATGCGAATTCAGCGCGCGCGGCCGCGCGGCTGCTCCGGCCGAGCGGCGCGGTGGTGGGGGGAGCGCCGCTCGGCGCTTAGATGCAAATTTATTTTTACGGCAACCAAAGGTCCTACGGTAATGCTTTTTTTTTGAATTTACGTATTTTTTTCTCAGCTTTTACGTCATGTAAACGAAATTATCATAGGTGCAATACAAACATCTGAAATTTATATTTTTTCCCCAAAAAAATCTTTTTTTGCTATACGCGCTATCCTTATATACATATATCGCGCTATTAAAGATATTTATGATTACGTACATATTTATTTATTCAATATTGCAAGGCTCAGTACAAGGATAATTTTCGCTTGTAATATCGGTATTACACTACATTCAGCGATTAATCTCGATAAACTCTATTTCTTTCAATTTGAAGTTATCGCTTCGAGTTTTATGATTTAATCTATATATGTATAAAGGCGATCGCAACTATGAATATATATGTATGCATTTGAATATATATGTATGTACTGTGCTACATGTTCATGATTATATAAATGTGTAAGTAGTATAATGGTACCATGGAGAATGTAAACAAATATGACCTTGACCTCTGTGACCTCTCGCCCATGTCACTTTAGTCAAGATTATATTTGTTTACATTCACCATGGTACCTAAGCCACTTGGGAGAGAGAGACCCCCCCTCTCTAGTGACGTTCTGATTCTTGCCACTATGGTCAAGGTTACTTTTATTTAAACTCCCCAAGGTGCCTGAACTACTTAAAAGACCCCCTCCCTATTGGTAAGTGTGTTTCACCAAAGTGCCCCAGACACTTCGAAGATTATTCCCAAAGTGCACTAGACACTTCGAAGATTTTCCCAAAGTGTACTAGACACTTCGGCAAGTTTCTTCAAAGTTGCCTCTAACCTAGAGGACACTTTGGCGAAACACACTTACTAATAGGAGGGGTGAGCTCTGTTCCAACTATCCCTGCTGACTTCTAATGGGTAACTGTTCTCACAATGCAGCGTTCGTCCTTTTTATAACCCTCCTCTCTCTATCTCTCTCTTTCTCTCTCTTTTTCTCTCCCTCTCTCTCTCTGTTTTTTAAATTTTATTTTTGCATTTAATATTTTTATACTTCAGTAAAAAAAGCCTATCTATCTCTTGTTTTTCTTTTTTTTTAATTCAGCAAAATAAAAGTCGATCTCGTTCCTTTATCAGATTCATAGGATGTAGGTGACAGGTATAGGCAATAATCTGATCGATACTATAGCCAAATTCATCGGAAAACTATTAGAAACCAACCAGCCTGTATTAGGAAAATATAAGTATAAGGAAAGTGGCACGAAATCGGCGAAGAAGAATATGCGAAGACGGATCGGATTATCATTGCAGCGAGGTGTGTCTTATTACGGCTACTCGACACCTGAGCGCTGAGTGGTCAGTGTAATCCTAATCCAGAGCGAATTAGAAACCAGTCGGTAAACACTTCCTCGTGCATTATACCTTCCTAATCCCAAAACACATTTGGCGATTTCAAAGTCCATTAAAATGGCGGACATAGAATATAAATCAACCACCTCCTTTATTAATATATTCCCCTATTCATTGTCCCATCTTTTATTTATAAATTTGTATAAATAAATCAATAAAATATTGGTGCATGCATCGGCAAGTATCCGCGGATCGTTGATGAATATGAAATTCAACACCACCTCAAATTTAGACTTGGCCCACCCTTATTTCTATGGAAATATTGATAGTGGAAGGGGGGGCGAAGGTCGGTCTGTATAGTGCTCACCACCCAATACAGATACCGCGAGATGAAATTTGACACCATCCAATATTTGGTTTGGCCCACCCCAATATCTTCGAAGATTACAGATAGATTAATTCGCGGGATAATCAACTTCTGAAGTATCACCCATAACCTATTCGACGATATGCGACACGAAACGATTGGACTAATTTTAAGATTTTCCAAATTTTTGGCAAATCAATAAATCGTTTATATCTCCGAAGCTATTGACCAGATAATTTCGCGGGATTAGGATTTTATGGAACACAACTCAAGAGCTGTCCAGTGACCTAACCTTTGGTCCAATCGGCTGATTATTGGTTATCGATCGATTTATATCTCCGAAACTATTGATCAGATAATTTCGCGGGATAAGACTTTTATGGAGCACAACACAAGAGCTATCTAGTGACCTGACTGTCGAGCCAATCCGTTGATTATTGGCTATCGATCGATTTATATCTCCGAAACTATTGATCAGATAATTTCGCGGGATAAGACTTTTATGGAGCACAAGACAAGAGCTATCTAGTGACCTGACTGTCGAGCCAATGGACCAGATTTTGACAACAAATCGATCGATCGATCGATCGATTTATTTTTCACACAAATACATAATGAAAAATAGATTCTTAGAGTAGAGAAGATCTTACCTCACCCAGCGACAGCAGCAGACTGACGATTATTTAACATTTATTCGAATAAATAGGTAATTAAGCAATTATTGCTGATGTAGCAAAAGCTAGTTGGGGCGACATCAGCGCCATCTATTTCATTCTTTCAAACTTCTCGAAAGTGTTGTTGTCAGCACTATATTCAGTGTCATCTGAGAAAACTTGGTCACCACGATATTTAGTTTCATCTAAGAAAACGTAGTCAGTGCACCTTCTTCTCCTCTCAGATTTCATCTAGAGCTGCCACTTTCTCGCGCTACATATGTTCCTAGTACAATTAATCCATTCTCGCTCGTTTTTCAACTGTTATAAATAAAAAATCGATTGTATTTGCTATATACGATATCGTACACCGATAAAATAATGAAAAAGTACAGAGCTTTTGTTACAATTTTTGCTGATGTAGCTGATTGGAGGCGACATCTGCGCCACCTATTTCAATCTTCCAGATTTTCTCGAAAGTGTGGTCAGCACTATATACAGTTTCATCCAAGAAAACGCGATCAACACTATATGAAATTTCGACTGAGTTCTTGAAAATTTAGTCAGCATTATATCGAGTTTCAACCAAGTTCTAAGGAAATGTGGTCAGCATTATACTTCTTCAGGTTTCAACTAAGTTCTCAAGCTCGTCAGCAAAACAACCCCTCTACAGACCGAGATTTGCAACCTGCTGGCACTATAAAAGCGGCCGAAGTAAAGCAGTTAGCTATCACACAGTGTCCGACAGTAGCAGCAGTAACTTCGACCAGAGACTATCTTCATCAGTAGTAGTAAACCAGTGACTTCCTTGCTGAGAGGGTATCCTGACCAGCTGTAAGCCGATATCTTCAACGAGAGACTTTGATAAGAGACCAGCGACTCATTGAAATTGAGAGGTATTTAATATATTTTTAATACATAAACGATGTACCGCTAAATATATTTCAAGGGTATTATCTTTTTCTCGCTCAGATTAACTCAATCCACACGTGATTGGCTGGTGGACATTGTCTCGTGTCACCTAATTGAACAAGGCTAACTCACCTACATCATGAATAAACTACGTCTACTGAGAATTGTGATACAAGTCTTAAGCATTGTGCTGTTACGCGAGCCAGCAGCGCGCTTCTTCTGTAATGATCAGTGGCGTCGGTCTCTAAAACATTGCTCGATCGATGTCCTTCTACAAAGGCTTAAATATATAATAGATTTCTGCAGTCTGCGTACTATTATGATCTTATTCAATCGTGGTTTCTTCGAGAGCGAGGCAGATATTATTCGTGTTCTTGGCAAGAGTATCCAGCGTCGTGGAATGCAGTCGGCCTGGCAAGTTAAGGACATCATGCACCAGTATCAGTTGCTCTTAGGTAATTCAAAACTTTTAAAATCCATATAAGTCAGCGAGAAATATGTGAATTTTAACGTTTGACAGATCTCGATAATATGATGGCTGATCTGGAAGGAGATAGTGGGATAGAGCTCGTTCAGTTGGATGATGATGATGAGGAGGAGATGTTGGAAGAGAAGCCAGAGGTGGCATTAAATCTCAAAATGTCAGATACCGAGCCACATCAATCCTCGGCAGAAATGACCGTTGGCATTACGGGTGTAACTCCAACCACTGTTTCTCCCTCGATGGAGACCGATGCAGCATTGATCATTACCCCCCCCCCCCCAGAGCCATCTACGTCGTACGTGGCAATACCTATTAAGGAAAATCATGACGATGACAACGGTGTCATTGATACCCAGATAAAAAACAACAACAACAACAACAACAACAACAACAACAACAGCAACAACAACAACATGGAGATCAGCTCTCCAGAAAAAGAGACTCCAAAAGAAGATGACGATGACGCTGGAGTAGTCACCGATGCTTCGTCATCCTCACAATCTTCCATCTCTTCTTCAAGTTCTACCACTTTAAGTGGCGGCGAGACATCAGGACATGATACGGATGATGGCGACGACGTCGACGAGACCTCTGAATGTAAGCATTTAATGTATTTTTGATGATGATAGCAGCACCGGTAAATGGCTGGATACCAATGTAAAAACTAGGTGTTTACTTGCAGGAGGGTGGTGGTGGTGGTGGTGGTGGTGATGGTGAACAACCAATGTGGCGGTACATCATAGTTCATCAAGAGCGTGCAAAGTACTACAGGATTTTTTGTCTAAATGGCCGTGAAGCCATCGTCAGTATTCGTCGACCGCCAGCGCTCAACACTGACGCCCCGGAGTGGCTAACTCGCGGTCTACACGAGATCCACAGGTACGTGTGTAAGGATACTAGACCTACCGATTTTATCGGTATCTCTATAAACTCGGCGCAGTTTCGTCACGGCGTTGTGTGGATTTCGTATAGGCAAGTGCGTGAATTGCATGTAAGCGATATACTCGAACTCTTGGAGAGCGTTTCGCAGAGTAATGTTGGTCTTGAGATTGACGAGGCACTGACAATAACTGTCAACACGGTGTCGGTGCCTCAAGGGCGCGTTAGAGTCGCGCTCACATGTGAGTCAGTCTTCAAACGCTCCATCCTGAACATTCAAAATACGGATAATCTCTGTCTACCAAGATCACTCGTGTGCGCGTATATACACGCCATTCGTGGTGACGCTCGCACGGGATATCTGCAGAAAATGTGGGATAAAGTCAGAAAAGGTAATGGTAAATTTCAAAGGGAGAAGGCTCTAAAACTTTGTAATAGCGCTAGAGTCATCGTGTCCGAAACCGGCTGCGGACTGCCGGAGATAAAACTATTTCAGGAGTATTACGCCTGTTTAGGTGTGGCTATAGTCGTGTTTTCGTTTCGAGGATTTGCTCGTGGTGAAAAGCCATTATTCGATGGTAGCAAGTACGTATACAATGACGGAAATACAGTCAGATATACTCTTCACATTATGTATTACGATAACGCGCGACATTATCAGCCCATTTTAAACTTGGTGGCTGCAGCCGGTAGTCGGGGTTATTGTTTGTCGTGCAATAGAAAAATCATAAAAGATAGGACACACCGATGTCCAAATCGTTGTCGTAGTTGTCTGCAGAGTCCACCTTGCGAGCGTGACCCACAGTCTGACGTGCATTCAGAGTGTCCAGGATGCGCTAGAGCGTTTTTCAGCCAGACCTGCTATCTCAATCATTTGAAAGCAGATTCATTTGATAAGGGCCACACGGTATGCGAAAGTTTGAAGATCTGCTCGAGATGCTGTAGAACTATTAGAATTAATAACACGTCTGCACACGTGTGCGATCACGTCTATTGTAAAATATGTAACCGAATGCAACCAATCGGACACTTATGCTTTATGCAACCTCTTACTACACCACGTCAGTCAGGCAGTACTGCTGTAAGAAAGAAGCAGACGTTGTTTGTGTTTTACGATTTTGAGACCCAGCAGTCGGACACTGTGATGGGCGACGATAGGACACACACATACATTGTGAATCTGTGCGTTGTGCAGCAGGTGTGCAGCGCGTGTCTGCACGACGCAAATATCTCAGAGTCGTGCAATTTTTGCGGGACACGAGAGTACGTGTTCGCGGATGAGCCGGTCAAGCAGTTGATCGATTTGGTTCTGGCGCGCAAAAAAAATATCGGCTCGGTCATTTGCATAGCCCACAATGCTCAGGGCTTTGATGCGCAATTTATTCTGAAACATATAATTGAGCGCAGAGACTTTCGCGAGACGCCAAACCTGATTTTAAGAGGGTCGAAAATAATTATGATCCAATTTGCGCACGTAAAGTTCCTGGATAGTTTAAACTATTTGCATATGCCGCTGAGTGCTCTGCCGAAGGCCTACGGACTGGGTAACATTGAAAAAGGCACTTTCCCCCATCTATTCAATACGTCGGATAATCAAAATTATGTGGGTGAAATGCCGCCTATTGAGAGTTTCTCGCCAAACTCGATGAGCGTTGAGGCGCGCACGGCGTTCCTGGAGTGGTACGCTGACAAACGAGAGCAAAATTACGTGTTCGATTTTCAGCACGAAATCGTGAAGTACTGCAAGCAGGACGTTAAGATATTGCGACTCGCGTGCCTTGCGTTCCGCAAGACGTTCATCGAGTGTGGCTCGACAGATCCGTTCGAGGAATGCGTCACAATAGCGTCCTCCTGTATGCGGGTATTCCGTAAGGCATTTTTGCGAAAGAATACAATAGGTATTATACCCACCGGTGGCTATCGTCGGGCCAATAAGCAATCGCTAAAAGCAGCTCAATGGCTTATGTGGATGAAGCACGAGACGCGTTGGCCAATACAGCACTCTGTGAATTCGCGGGAAAAGAGACTGCCCGAGGGACCCCTCGTGGACGGATTTTGCGAGCTGGAAAATGGCGAGAAAGTAGTACTGCAATTTCACGGTTGCTACTGGCATGGTTGTGCTCGCTGTTACACAGCCAGTCGCGATTTACCGGGTGTGAACGGTGGCGAGACTTTGGCCGAGAGGTACGAGAGAACGCTCAGAGTTTCGGCGAAAATCAAAAGGCACGGGTATCGCTTGATCGAGAAGTGGGAGTGCGACTTTGATCGCGAGTACTGCGAAAACGATAACATGTCGTCGTATATAAGAGAGGCTACGCGGGACTGGCACAAACCACTCGATCCACGAGATGCATTTTTCGGCGGACGGACGGGTAACACTGTCAAATCGTACGATGTGCGGCCGGGAGAAAAAATTAAGTATGTCGATGTCTGTTCTTTGTATCCGTATATCTGCAAGTACGGTCGTTATCCTACTGGTCATCCGAAACTCTATGTCGGTGAGATGGAGTGCGCGCAAATTCTCGGTACCGCGGACAACGACATTAGCAGTATCGACGGCTTAATCATGTGCGAGGTATTACCACCGAGGAACCTCTACCATCCAGTTTTACCCGTGCGTATGCACAACAAGCTGCTCTTTCCGCTGTGTCGGTCGTGCGCCGAGACCTTATGTCAGACGGACTGCGAGCACGAAGACGCGAGAGAGCGCGTTTTTGTCGGGACGTGGGTGGCCGACGAGTTGAAAAAAGCCGTGGAATTCGGCTATGTTATCACGAGAGTATTTGAAATTTGGTCATATAAAGTCACGCAGTTTGACAAGCGAACCCGGCAAGGCGATCTCTTTTTCGAGTACATAGATAAATTCTTTGCGGAAAAGATGTATGCCTCAGGATATCCACCAGAGTGTGGGGATGGCACCGATCAGACGGCAATCGACTCATTTCTCGAGAGATTTGAGCGCGAGGAGGGCGTGAGACTGGACAAGAGTCGCATCAAATTTAATCCCGGTCTGCGTTCCGTTGCAAAGCTATGTCTGAATTCGCTGTGGGGAAAGTTCGGTCAGCGGGCGAATATGACAAAAACGGAGATAATTAATGATCCCGAGAGACTCTTTGAACTTCTGACCAGTGCGGATAAAGTAGTGTCGTCTGTTTTACCGGCCAACGATGAAATTCTTTACGTCAGCTGGGCCTACAAAGACGACGACGTCGAGATTGACGCGTCGCCAGCTTGTAGCACGGTTATCGCTGCTTACACCACAGCGCTAGCCCGACTCAAACTGTTTGCCGAGCTCGAGCCACTGGGTGAACGGGTGCTCTACTACGACACAGATTCCATTGTGTATGTGAGTGGGGGAGAGAACAGTGGTGGTGGTGGTGGTGGTGGTGAGTACGAGCCGACAACAGGTCCATTTCTGGGTCAGCTCACCGACAAGCTGGCGAGCTACGGTGTCGGCACGTACATCACCAACTTTGTCTCGGGTGGTCCGAAATTCTACGCTTACAAATATCGAACACCCGAGGGTGTAGAATCGTGTGTCTGCAAAGTCAAGGGTATCCGATTGGATGCATTGGCGAGCGAAAAAATTAATTTCGACTCTATAAAGAAGCTGGCGACTGGCGAAATACCACCGGTATTTCTCACATTCGACGCCATAAGACGGACGAAATTTCACGACGTGATAACCCGCTCGGAGGGTAAAATTTGCGAACCCATTTACTCTAAGTGACGCTTTGTAGGTACCACTAAGAGCTACCCATACGGTTTTGTAAGATGTAGAGAGAGAGGGAGAGAGAGAGAGAGAGAGAGGAGAGAGAGAGAGAGAGAGAGAGAGATAGGAGAGAGAGGAGAGAGAGAGAGGAGAGAGAGAGAGAGAGAGAGCGAGAGAGAGAGAGAGAGAGAGAGAGGAGGAGAGATGAGAGAGAGAGAGAGAGAGAGAGAGAGAGAGATGGAGAGGAGAGGAGTAGAGATGAACATGAGAGAGAAGAGAGAATGTAAGAAAAATAATAAACAAAGAAAGTCAAATTTATCTCAATTTTCAATGATTTTAATGAAAAAAAACTCAAATACAAACAAACCCAAAGTTTGCGGTGGCTAGCGAGCTGCCGCGCCGAAGGCGCGCTTCGCGAGGGCTTCCACGCCAGGGTGCGAGCCAAATGGCTGACCGTTCCGAGCCTCGCAGTCGCGCCCGCGCGCAACTGAGCTTCCCGGCAGGGAAGCCTCGCATCTTGCCTTCGGCAAGCTCGACAACCGCACGCGCGCGTGCGCGCGAGAGGGGCCCCGCGCCGGCCGCGCGTTCGTGGTCCTCCCCCTCCAGGGGAGTTGTGAGTCTCGCATCTAATAAATCTCGCGGATTGTGCGGCTCGGGGCGTTAGTCTGTGGTGGTCCACGAGCAGCGATGGATGTGCGCTGGCGACACCCGTGGACGTGCGGTGATCTGCGGTCCCACCTCGTGCGGCAAGACCGTATTCATTGCCAACTTTCTTAGACACATTGACGCGATGAGCGATACCCGCTTCGAGCGTGTATTGCTCTACTACACCGAGTGGCAGCCGTCGTACAAGAATTTTGCCGGTAGCATTGAATTTCGCGAGGGATTGCCAAAGACGGAGGACTACAATGGGGATCCCGAACGGCCCAAACTCCTGATTCTCGACGACTTGATGCGCGAGTCGGTCAGCGCGAGTGTCGTCAATCTATTTGTGAAGGCCAGCCATCACTGCTATTTCAGCGTGTTCTTTCTCTCGCAGACTCTCTTTCATCGGGGTCAGCGCGATATATCGCTGAATTCGAATTACATTGTGATTTTTAAGAATCCTCGCAATCGCTCGCAAATTCAGTATCTGGCTCGTCAGCTCTGTCCGGAAGATCCGAAATTTCTGCAGGAGGTCTACAGCGATGCCACATCTCAGCCCTATCACTATTTACTGCTCGACTTGAAGCAGGAGACGCCGGAGAATCTTCCCGCACGATCGACATCAGCATGTGTACGTGGCGCGCAGACAGCATAAAAACACCTCGCACGCCGACAATGTGCCAGTCGTTCGTCTGTAATGGTGGGAGCAACATTGTCTCAGCAGTAGTAGCAGCAGGAGCGTCATCACTATCCCATTCCGAGAAAATATATTGATATACTGAGAGTGTTGTGCTGTGATCTCGACGCGCGGCAACGCGTGGCTCTTCTACGCCAGGCTTGCCGCAAACTTGTCGTCTATCTCGCCGAGTGCGTGCTAAATATTCTCCGTGGAAATGTGGTGCTGAGCAAGTGTCACAGAAGCAAATTGCGCAAACACGCGACACTATTACGCAAAATCGCGGCGCCAGGACAGAAGGTCGAGTTGTGCAAAAAACGTCTAATTAAGGCACATCAAGGCACAACATCTTATACGTCTAAGCTCCAAAAATTGTACTATGGTTCCCAGCTCCAACACCATACACAGGTGGTGCTGGAATCGTGCAGGCTGTGAGGAAAAAATACCCCAGGAAGGAGGTGAGAGAATGGCTCGAGAGTCAAGATGCACACACGCTGCATAAACCAGTGCGATATCGCTTTCCTTGTCGCTCTTATCGGGTATTCAACCCCTACGAGCTGTGGGAGGCTGATTTGGCTGACTTTCGCGCTTTCAAGACCTAGAACAACGATTACGCCTACCTGCTGGTCGTCATCGATGCCCTGTCGAAGTATGCATGGGTAAAGCCGCTTCATGATAAAACGGCCAAGAGTGTGGCCGAGGGTCTGGAGCGAATCATCAAGTGAAACGCCGGCCGATCGCCCAAATACTTTCAAACGGACAAGGGCAAAGAATTTACTGGCCGCGAAGTGCAAAATTTTCTGAAAAAACGGGAAATTATTTACCGTGCTGTGCGCGATCCCGACGTGAAGGCGGCCATTGCCGAACGTTTTATCAGAACGCTGAAAGAGCGTATGTGGCGCTATTTTACACATCTTGGCACGAGGCGCTATATCAATGTACTAGACAATATTGTACAGTCGTACAATAATTCGTGGCATAGTGCGATCAAAATGGCACCATCTAGCGTGACTATGTACAATGCCGCTAGAGCACGTGAAAATTTGGCACGACGATACGGCGGCGGTGGTGGTGGTGGGAAACGACTACGTCAGCATGAACATAAATACAGCGTGGGTGACTTCGTTCGAGTCAGTCGTGCTCGGGCAGCCTTTCGGAAAGCATACGAAGGTGGCTGGACACTGGAATTATTTAGAATTGTGAGGGTCAGCGACGCGAGACAACCACCTGTCTACACACTCGAAGATCTGGCTGGCGAGGAATTGAGGGCTTCTTCTACGAGCAGCAGCTGAGTCGTGTACACAAAGACTTGTCCAGCGAGGCTTTCGAAATAGACAAGGTGTTGGAGAGTAGAGGTAGGGGTGCGAGAAAAGAATATCTGGTCAGCTGGAAGGGTTATCCCGAAAAATTCAATTCTTGGGTATCCGAAAAAGATTTAGTAAATATTCAAAAACAGCACGAACAATCACAATGAGGGATGAATTCAACATTGTTTTGTCCAGCAACAGCAGCAAACACATTTATCCAAATAACTCGCCCAATCATTTTGTCACGCAACTTCCTCAAAATTTTTCCCTCCACGGCAATTGGTGTGTGGGTCTCACAGAAATCCAAATACCCCTCACCTTCCAGCACATATCGCGAGAGATCAGATGGAGGGCGTAGTGAGTGTGAGACGGCCACACGACAAATCTACAGGGAGAACGAGTTACAACGCATTGAGAATACAAAGACCTTTAGCCAGATAACATGCGGTGTTTATCACGACATCGAGACTCTTTTGCACGAGATCAATAATCTCGATAATGTGAAAGATCATCTCGTATTCGAAATTCAGTGTGGTGGATATATTCAGGTTAGATGCACATGTGGTCAGGACAAGTGCGCCAACTATGTGCATGCATTTTCTTTATCCGAAAAGTTATCTAAATATTGGGCTTTGAAAGCAATGATTATTATCGTGTGATGGCAAAAAGGAAAACGTTGTTACCGGCAACAGACCAGCTAATCTAATAAATGGTTTACCAAGCTTACTCATGATTTACAGTAGTATCTGTCAGCCTTGTGTCACGGGCGATGTATACTTGCGCCTACTGCGCACCATACCTCTTCATCTGCACGACTATACCTACGGTAGAACGCAAATTCAGAACTTTAACTCACCGATGTATCTGCCTCTGCTCTCCTCGTCGTTTCAGTCGATTGAGATTGATATAAGGGGCGAGCAAGGCCAACATTTATCATTCGATTACGGGACGCTGACGGTGACACTTCACTTCAAGCGTATCGACTGAAATCATGTCACATCACCACGACGATTTCTTCTTCCTCTACAATGGCTATCAGACAGGTTGTGGTGTTGGCGGTTGTGAAAGTGGGGATAATTACGTCACAATTGATCGAAGATATTGCCAAAACGGCGCAGGTATTGGTAGCTTTTTGAAGGGACTATATCGTAGTGCCTTATCTCTAATTAAGCGTGGCGCTAAGAGCGTGAGTCGGGAGGCAGCTCACGCTACTGCCAGGATCATGGACGATGTAGTGGGTGAGAAATTGCCTCTCAAAGTCTCGCTTAATCGCCGCATTACCGAGAGTGGTGGCAATCTCAAACGCAAGGCTGGAAGGTATTGAATAAAATGCTGATGCAGATTGATGAGAGAAGGAGC
>JACCIB010001586.1:0-28173 GCA_018906965.1 Philotrypesis tridentata | reverse complement strand
AATAAATATTTATCATACTTGGTAGACCGTTTTTCATAGAAGCAGGATAGTCAAATGTGTAAGTTGAGCATTTATCATCTAGAGTAATCGGCTCAGTGGATGTCGAGCCTAAAATCCTACTTATATGCTCGGATTTTTCTATGCTATGGCTTGCATTTTCCTTACATTTTTTAGTTATCCTTATAAAGCCTCTATCGCTAATTTAAAAAATTAGGTGATCTTTTACATAACGCAATTCATTTATCTCCTTTATTAAATCTTTCAAATTACTGTAATTTCCATGAGAAATAGCCACTTGTACAGTCCAGGGCAAATTAACCTCTTCTACATCCATCTGATCTGTACTGCCACTATTTTGAAATATCGGAGGTCTCAAATAATTTTTTAACATCTCATCGTTGATTTGATTAATATTAAGAGTTGCGATGCGTATCGAATATTTTTCAGCGTGATCCGGTACGTGTAATATTCTTTGAGGGTAATGAACTTCGACAAGAGCCACTTTCCAGTGACCATGCAATTGAATCTCTTGAGCAAGCCGCACCCTAAAATTTGAAGGGCTATTATCGGGGAAATATTTTTTGCTGTTTGCACTCGATAAAAGTATGTAAAATTCTTCCTTCATTTCTAAAATTGTTGTAGCTCGCTAGCGGGTATCCAGGAATTGAACTTGTCGGGATATCCAGCCCAACTGAAAAGATATTGCTTATTTTGACCTTGTCCCTTACTGCGAATAATATTCTTAACGATAAAAGTATCTTTGCTTAGATCTTTACGAACTCGGGTCAATTCTTCTTCATAAAATATTCCGTCAATTTCTTCTCCATCTAAATCTTGCAGCGTATATGCAAAAGGTGCTCTGGCACGTGAAACGCGTATAATTTCAAAGATTTCCTCTGTATACGTTCCTTCATATGTTTTCGAAAAGACGTTCTTAGCTGTACTAACTCGCACCAGGTCGTGTACGTGGTATTTAGGCTCTTGTCTTTTAAAATTACGAGCATATCTCTGCATTAAATTCTGATATGCCACGTAAGCGTTTTGAATGTTTACTTTACTAGGAGTCATTTTTATATTAGAGTGCTCCGTATTATTATAAGACTTTACCAAATTTTGTAAAATGTCGATATATTTTTTGGTATTGAAATTCGTAAAGTATCTCCACATACGTTCTTTTAGCGTTTGGTTAAAACGTTCGGCGACGGCTGGTTTTACATCAGGACTCCTTGCGACTCGAAACATTATATTTTTTTCTTTTAAAAATTTCTGAAACTCTGAAGCTGTGAATTCCTTGCCTTTATCCGACTGTAAAATGACCGGTTTACGGTTTTGACTCCTAGATAAAATTTTACGGAAAGCTGAAGTCACGCTCGAGCATGTTTTGTCATAAAAAGGCTCTACCCAAGCAAATTTACTCAAGCAGTCAAAACAAGAATATATGAATAATTTTCATTGTACGATTTGATAGATTTAAGGGGTTTTGACAGGGTTAAAACCTGAAATAAAAAGAAAAACCATTAGTGCTGTAAAAAATTAACATATATAGGTATATTAAAAATTTTATTTTTTCTTTGAAATATAAGTATTATACATCACTTTTATGCATAAAAAATATACATTAAGTGAGTGTAATATTTAAAAACAATTAAAGGTATTTACATACCAAAACTTATGATTTTCATAATTTACTTGCCGCAAGAATTTTCAGGATCCGTACCATCAATCTTCATGTATCTAAGTGCTTTATCTCCCTCATAAGTCTGGCCTCAGACTAAGCGGAGCAGATTCCTGAAAAACACAAAATTAATAAAATTAATCACACATATATTAACAATATTAGTAATTATAGTGAATGTTACATATGTTAACATACGTAACATTGACTTTGAACTTATCTTTTTCCAATTCTGCTCCACTTAGTTTGTGAGGAAACCTATTCCAAAGGTTTCTCCAAAATTTGAACCCATTTGGTCCACCCATTGCTGTGAAAACCTGCGGATTATATTCATAATCAAGTTATACTACTGATTGCAATTATGTGCAGTACTAACCGTTATCAAAAACATTTCAAGTTGTTAGAAAGCATACAAAATAATATACCAGTTAATCAGAACAATGGGCCCATTTTGTTGTCTTGGACCCGTACACCTAAAAGCAAAAAATAAGGAAATAAAGGAAAAGTTCTTTACGGATAAATTATAACTTATTAGTTTTCAATACTTATCTGAATAATTGCTGTACTCTGCAGAAGCTCTTATACTTAAAAACACCATTGAGGTTATAAGCACTTAATTGTTACAGCTGCTAGCAGACAAACTGTACTGATCTGGTGACTTGAAGGTTGGATGAAAAACAGCAGTTTGGCTGCTTCTCAGAAAATTCTACTATACCGATCACATAGCAACCTTCATTCCCGACCGGACGTTGGGCAAGAAGGCGCAATATATTCGGGTGGGAAATTCAAATTTGTTGAATGCCATTACTTTAACACATTGAGTTTAATAATAATATAAAATCACACATAGAAAAGTTAATATTTTACAAAAATAAATTAATAACTCTGGAGAAAAAAGCTGTTGGTTAAATGGTTTTCATGTCGTGTTTTCAGTCAGATTTCTCATGAAACTACTCTATATGAAGCGTCGTAGAACAATTCATTCCACAAGTTTAGTTTTGTTAAAATATTTAAAATTCTCGATTTTTTGAAAATTTGCTAGAAAAATATTTATCAGTTTTGAGTTTGTATTTTTAAGGCAAATTGTTTGAGCATAAAACGGCTTTCAGCAACATATTCTACAGACTATTAACTGTGAAAAAAGTGAATAAAAAAAAATCGAAAAAACATAGTTTTATAATTTTCACCCTGTCATAACCCCTTAAGATCTGCAAGATCTGTTTCCCAAACATCATCAATATTGGATACGTTATAATTTCGGCATGGATATCGCAATCGTCTCTGTTTATGTAGTGTATAAGCATCCTGAGATTCTAGCCATTCTTGTAATTTATTTTTCTTAATTCGAAATTTTGATGATTGTAACGTTATATAAAGTCTATCGATACCGTAGTAAGACGAAGTCTTAGACGGATCGTGATAAATCTTATTTAGTTTTCTATTCATTTTAAATGTCTAGCAAACTCCAGATTTTTCTTTTCTTAGTCTGGCGAGACTTAGGTGTCTGATAATCAGCCGAAATAATTGTATTGTCACCGACTTCTTCGTCAATGCTTTCGTAAGTTTCGTTTTCACCACTTTCAACGTCTTCTTTTTTCTCCTCCTTTGTTTTGACTTTAGGTGAACTTATACTCTCGTTTTCTGCCGATTTTAAGCTACGAAGTTATTTACGAATTTTTGATTTGCCGGAATCCTCAACGACACTGACAGCGGCTGTAGCTGCACCTGCTTTCCACAAGGAGTTATTCCCGACAAATTATTTAGGTACTCCTATATCTCGCAATAATTTTGCAAATTGTAAGCGTCCAGCTGTAACACTGTATTTCTTTCGATCGCGCAAAGCATAATTAATTAAATCGACAATGTTGCAGTTTTCTATATTTTTTCCATTTATAGAGGCCACATCATTATCATTCCATGATATACGCTCTACACCAGCCCTGCGCAAACGCGCAAGCAGTTGTTGGGCTTTAGTGCGGAATGTTGACGGCACACTTTCAATAATATGCAAATCGCGTAGCTGAATATTTTGTTTGTTATCGTTATTATTATTATTATTATTCCGAAAAACCTCCTCCTCTTCTGCCTCTTCTTCTTCCTCGTTTTTGTCTTCGAGCTTTAAAAGCCTTCCATTACCAAGAAAGTAGAGAAAACGCTGCAAAGCTTGACAATATAATAGCCACTTATCGTGCTCGCTTATGTCTTTTGAATTTAAAATTTTGCTCATTTCATGATCCAAGCGTGAACAAACTGTACCCGGTGTCTGTACAGACTTTATAAGTAGCTCAATATGACCTTCAATTTGCGTGATATTTTCAATTTTACTACTGTCATTAGTTTGTTTTTCACGTTTGAAATTCTCTTCAGGAACGAGAATCATTTTACGAGCATGTTCCTTACTTAAGATATATACGTTATTACAGGTGTTAACTGCAATGTCAAAATTTTTACACCGTTAGCAAGAATAATCTTTTTCTTCACACTCGACGATCCACTTTTCTCCGCCAAACGACGAAGGATTTGCGTGTCTTTTCAGTTTAGATTTTTGAGAGTCACTGATAGGAATGTTACCATTTAATATATTTAATGCACACTCACAAATACACTTTACAAGTGGTAGTTCAGCTTTTCTTAAAATTGTAATTCTCTGCTCTTTGCCAAGATAGTATAGCGCTTTAAGAATTGCCGAGCATTTTTTTGACAGTGGAGAATATCCTTCCGTGGCCATCATGCAGAACAGAATGAGACTAAATTGCTGAAGCTCTTCTATTTATATTTTCCGCTTAGGCACGTACACACATTCATTTGAGGCAAACCTTCGCGAAAATCAATTTCTTTATCAAAATTCTTGTAGCCTGACTGCTATTCGGAGTAATAAAATATAATTTTCAAAAACGGGGTATCGCACATTTGCTTTCTATACTTGAGAAAATTTTGCACAAAAGTTGTTTTGCTTGAACCTGAAAGCCCACAGCATAGTGCCGTGAAAGGATGTTTCCACCTTGTATCCATTTTCCGCAATAACGGTAGCAAGATTGATCGGTATCTAATATACCACAATTTGTTGAAAAATACTAATTCAAAGCGACCTCGGCGGCGGCGGCGGCGGCGGCGCATGGGTGAATCAGCTTATAAAAGAGCGCGGAATTTAAGCTCATACAAATACTGATCAAAGCTTATAAATCGCGGGTTTTGAAAGCTTATAAAATGTCGCGGGTTTGAAACTTATAAAGGTGGGAAAAAAGCTTTTTAGACATAAAAGTAAATGTAGGGTAAAATAACCAAATCAATTTATAACCTGCAAAAGGACTGGTTAATATAATTTATTAATATATTATATACATATATTGCTCTATTATATTTACATATGTGTTATAGATTACTATAGCCGAAAGGATAGGAAATCCTATCGTTTTCGAACCAACGTTTTGCATATACTGGTTTGCAGGATATCTTTTGTTTGCGCGTAACAACATCGTGAAATTCTGTACGTCGAATGCTATCGTATTCTATCGTTAATGTACTCTCACGATTTTCTAGTACATACGATTTAATCCAGTTATAATTAACCAAATTTTTCGTCTTATAGTTGAGAGTGATATCCTTTATCTTACATACTTCTACCTCCTCTCCGTCAGGTTTTTTTACTATGTGTACATAAAATTTTGGACCTCCAGAAACAAACCCTTTTATATAACTAGATTGCCCATAAGATTCTAATTCATCGGTGAGATCACCCAGTAACGAACCTGTAGCTGGCTCATATTCATCTTTTTGTTCATCCGATGTGTTTCTACATGAATCAGTATCATAGTAGAGTATTCGCCTTCCCAATTTTTCTAAATAAGTATACAATTTAAGGCGGTCTTGAGCAGTAGTATACGCTGCTATGACAACATTTGATATATCACTGAGATCGCTGGAATTATCACTGTATACCCATAACACATATACGCAACTATCACTTATTGGGAGCATTCCGATAACATCAATTTCCGAACTCGTCATCAGCTCCATAAATCGTTCTTGAGCTTTTACAACTTCTGTTATTGTTAAATTCTCGCGCTGAGCGAAAGTGTACGCCTAATATATTGAATCTATCTCCTGGCGGCCGCACTTCTACAAAACTTTCATCGGAGTCGTCGTCTTCTTCTTCTTCTTCTTCTTATTCTTCTTATTCTTCATCGGTATCTGCACCTCTCCCTTCTTGTACAACACAGGAATTATATTCTAGAAAACGGATATAATAATTTTAAATAAAAGCGCTTTCCAACTTTTAGTTGTCTTTCTATGTGAATAAATTCAATCTTTTCTACAAATCAAGAATACCGTAAAAGGATAGTATGAAAATATGCAATTGCTAATTTAGATTATAATTTAAAAATTGTAAAAGTATTTTTAAATATTTGATAGAAATTGAAATTGAAATATCAGAGTTTTAATTTAAGTATGGGGAAGTGCACAATTTTTAGCTAATATTTATTATAAACTAGGTTATAAATCATTTCATTTTTATTTCATATTTGTTACAATTTTACACAATTGATTATAATAATGGACTATTTTTGCTCAATACATTTATATAACCGGTATCATTATTATTATTTAAAATTTTGAAATACTATAATTTAATCTTCTCTAGCTTCTATTGTTTCTATATAATTGTCTGCGTCCTGACTTGTGAATGATTCTTCATCCGGAAAAATAAGAAAGGGGACGTTTTCTATTGAATTTATACATAATTTAATTTTTGTTTGAATATTTAATATACGTCATTGATAAATTGATGGAATATTTACCTGCATCATATCCGATTTGGCATACAATCGGTGGTCCAGCTATCTCGGGTAGTCGCTGCACTTCTTCGTTGTCAAACTCTTCGTCGCTATCATCATCATTGACGCCATTTTCATCATTACCACCGCCTTCTTCTTCTCTTTGCTGCTGAGGAGGAGATATAATATTCGGCTCGCCAGCCGGCGCAATATCTCCCTCCTACTCCTCTAATGGCTGAAGTACATGTACTGCACTCTGTAGACAGGGTGGCTCTACAGGGTTAGAATTGTCTTCATCCTCATCCGAATCTAAGAATATATCTGAAATAAATTAATTTGATTTTAATGTCACGTTGTAACAGACAATATTGTAATATAAATAAAGGTTACTTTATTTATTTTACAATATTCTTCTTCTTATACAAAGGCTTCGTTTTCACGACGTTCTTGGAAAACTTTTTTTAGAATTTGCATCACTTCTACACAGTTAAAAATATTCCTCCGCAATGCTGCTAATATAAACCCGTAAGGTATCATTTTTAAAATCGCACAAAGTTTCTCTAGAAGAGCCTGTTTAGATATATTTTGCGAAACGAAAACCTGGTCACTATATCTGCACCCGCACAGTGGTTTCAATAATTCGATAGCTTCGATTACGCTCGACATTTTTGCTCAAATTTTAATCGAACTGCTCGCGCTGGTATTCTATCGTGAACTAACTCCGAAAATTTTATTCTTTACTCGCTTCTCATACGAGTAGATGCTTGCAGTTTTCGTCAACCGAAATCGGAACTTTTTCCGCTCGCTCTCACTCGCGACCACGCCGCATGCATCAGTACGTCTCGCTCGCGCTGCACCTACAAATCCAAGTTTCTCTCTACCTTAAAGTTCGACAAAAATGTCCGACGAAAAAATAGTTAACGAGAATTATATACCAAACAAGCCATTAGAAGTTCCAACATCCGCTGGATCGATTTATTTCATCTAATTTTCATAGCATTTTTCGAGATATCGATTTCGATGATATACCACTAAGTGCTATATATAATTCAACTTTAAGTGGCTTAAAAAATTTTATTTAAATGGTGTAACATTTTACACGATAAACTCAGAATAAAATCAGTGTGTGAGTGCGAGGCGATTGTGTGTAGGGAGTTCTTAACAGATTTTAAATGCGGAAAACCCACACGGGACACAAAAACAAGACCGTGTAAAAATCATCTACGTATAAAAAAGGAGTTTCACGACATATACCATTTCATGTATAATTGTAAAAAAGAGGGTATTGAAAGCCCTGAAAATGTTATCGCCCTCGCAGAATTACAGGCGAGGTACAATTTTGTACATTTGTACGGTTCACGACCTGATTGGGCCCATGGAGAATGGGAGAAAAAATTTAAAGAAACCGCGTGGAACCTGCAAATATAACATGGCTACATGATTACAGACGACGAAAAATTCAAGACCATGTGCTCGACCAGTGATGAGGAGGACGGGAAGGCTTTAAATGCTATCAAGAAAAAATAAAAAAAAAATAAGAGGAAATCGTGGAGTAATCCAAAAAAAAGAAGGGTGTAAAGAGGAATCTCAGGAGCAGTCAAAAGAAATTGAGGAAAACTAGAAGCTGTAAGTAGCAAAAATAATATTAAATATTATATCAGTTTTTCAATTTTATTGATTGTGTTGCTTGCTTGCAGCAAACCAGTGATGCGCCTGCTATTTCCTCTATACTGGTGATGGAGTTAAATTAAATATATATAGGATAGGGCGAAAATATTGTTAATTTATTTTTAATTACTGTTTTTATCTTAAATTTTATTTAGAAATAAAGGGTTAGTATTCTTTGTATTTATTATGTTCATTTATTCCTCGCGGCATGTTACTAGAATCCTCTAGTGCATTTCAGCTCGTCATATCCTTCTGTCCATCTAGAAAACCCTATATCAGATTCATGTCTCTCTATCACTCTTACGCTCGAACGCTTGCTATCTCTCTCTCTCTCTCTCTCTCTCTCTCTCTCTCTCTCACTCATGCAATGCATATGCGCGCTTGCTCTCTCTCTCACTCTCGCTGCTTGGCTTTCGCTCTCTCTCTCTCTCTCTCACTTACCCTCGCACGGCCGAACGCTCGCTCTCTCCCCCACTCATGCATTGCATATGCGTGCGCTCGACCCTCTATTCTATACGCGCGCACACACGCACATGCTATAACATGTGCATGTGACCGCGCGCTCTATCATATATATTCTCTGCCGATCTTTCGAGCGCCGGGAGGTTACGCAGGTGCGGCGAACATCGTGTTCCGCGCAGCACGAGCTGCTGGGCACCTGCGCTTTCCACGACCACCGTCCGGCGCTGGCTCCGCTGCAGGAGCTGTTATGCGCCGGCGATGCTTGTCTCTCCAGCTACCCTGTACGCGCTAAAAATACAGCTATTGACCATCTATTTTAATAAATCTATTTCAATTAAAATAGGTAGAAAATACTATTAAAATAGATGGTTAATAGCTGTATTATTAGCGCTTACAGAGTAGCTGGAGAGACGCGGGAGTGCGCGTACAAGCGAAGCCGTGAACGCTTGAGAGGGAGAGAGATAGCGGCTGCACTGCACTCATCTACGCGCCGGGTGCTGCTGCACTCCTCTAGAAGCTTCTCCACTCCTCTACGCTCCCCTCTCTCTCGTGCGCGTTTACCATGCATCGCGCTAAGTCTCTGGAGAGCGGGCGGGAAGGGGGAATGAGCGCTACTATCGGCTACCAAAAGGTTGCATCTACTGCTGTATCTTTTTCACTCACGAATTCTAGTTGGTCATTTGAAATACTGTCGTAAATATAGCTCATTGCTTTCAGATTTTTCTCGGCCCAAGATTCCATATCTTCAGTACTTTGTTTCTCTCTAGTGGCAGGTTCATCACATTTATTCCACTTTAATAATAGTAATATTCTCTTCTTCCATATACTATAATTTTTACCATCAAATACCTGGATTTTAATTTCTTCGTCATTTGCCATTTCTTCAATTTGTTTCCTTAGTTTGAGTTGGTTTTTTTGTAGATGTAGTTGGTTTTCTTTCGATTGATCTTCAGATTTTATTTCTAGTACAGTTTTGGCTGCCTTTCTTAGATCATCTAGTTTGAAAGTATCATATATCGCTTTGGTAGCGTATTTATCCAAAATTTCAATTAATTCTTGTTTTGAAGCTGAAGCTGCACATTCTTTTTCTGGAGTTTGCTTGACTATTTTCCTTAACTCGTCATAAGGTACAAATTTTAATACTAAACTCTTTTCGATTAAACACAAAAATTCAACTTATTCTTCTTTTGGAACTGTATATACCCAACCTAGGTTTTTTCCTTTCAAATACCAATATTTATTTTCACTGCTCATCAATAAGCTTTCCTATGTACTTATCTGAGTTTTCCTTCAACCATGAATTCTTTTATGGACAGTTTAACACAAAATGCAATTGTTCAAAAAACTAGTTAATCAATTTTTGGAACCATGCTCTGCTACCATGTTGAAATATGGTGGAAAATTAAGTATACGAGAAGAGATTTAATATTTATTAATTACATTTATTTATAATAACTTATACAGTGCATCTTAGCACTACGACTGCCCGATACAGAAGCACATTACCAACTGTCTTCTCTCAGCGGTCAATTGCTCAGTTATAAAATTTGACAATGCAGCATTGTCCGCATTTTTGTAAGTTCGTTGCACTGCTGTGCAAAGCATACATTTATAATTTCAACAAAGACGAATGGCGTGCTGTCCTGCACAAATATTATATACAAGTAACTGGCGGATGCCGTCCAAGCGTTTTGCACGGATGCCGTACAAAAATTATACGGGACTCGTGCTAAAGTGGCGCTGCTGTGGCGCAACAGCCGCGGAGCAACAACTCGCTTGTTTCTCGGCACGTCGCGCTTCCAATGTGATTAATTATCCCAGAATATTATTGGAAAATGGTCCTGCGACCAAGTTTTGGTGCATGAGATTTGAATCATTTCATCAGACTATAAAATCAAATGCACATTCGTCTTACAATACTAGAAATTTATTAAAATCTATTTCCATAAAACAATCATTGTGATTATGCGAAACAATTAAATCTCTTGAATTTCAGAAGGAAATTTCATTTGGCAATATTTTAAAAAATTTCACAAGTAAAAATTTAGATACAG
Source organism: Philotrypesis tridentata (assembly GCA_018906965.1). NCBI lineage: Eukaryota > Metazoa > Arthropoda > Insecta > Hymenoptera > Pteromalidae > Philotrypesis > Philotrypesis tridentata. Next base: position 17,539 of record JACCIB010001586.1, on the reverse strand, counting down.
ACAGAAACGAGAAGCATTCGTTCTATGACAAAATTGAAATTCAAGGTATTTTATATGAGATAAGTAGTTTTATTGTTGTAAATTTGAAGAAATCAAAAAAAATTCACATTTATCGAGTATTAACGATAACATTTACTTTGAGGTACATTTATTTGAAGAATTGTGTTACGATGAACATATGCATGCATACGTAATTGAAGATATGAATCAAGAGCGTTTAAGACAATATAAAAATATACCTGTGCTTGCGCCGCTTATGCGTTTTGTTGTGAAAGATAATTATTATCTAGTTGCAAAATATATATTGTAAAGTTAATGTATGTTTTTTCGATTTATTTATATTTAGTTTTTCCTATATATATATATGGGTGGTTCTCTGACAAATCGAGCGGTCGATTTTTTGACCCTATCGAAAAAAATTTTTAAAATGTTCCTAAGAGACATATGAGTATCCCTGAATTTTTTCAGACTTTTTGCATCAAGTATCTTCGAGTTACAGAGGGTCAAAGTTGATGAAATCATGTTTTTTTTCTTTTTCTGGCTACTTTCATTAATTTGTAGATCCTCAGGGAAGCATTTTTCACTATAGAGATATATAACATTTTTTTTTTGCAAATTTCCTAAACTATTAAAAAAAAATATTTTTGATGTCGTATATATATGTTTTAAGAAAGTTATAAGTCATTTAAGTCTTAAAATCAAGTTTTAGGAAAGTTCGATCATCCGGATCATAACCAAAAAATTCATGAAGATACCTTATTTCAATTCAAAAAAGTCTGCGGAAGACCCAGAATGTCAGAGGCCTTGGCTTCTCTGTAAAAAATCATTATATCCGTTCATATATGAAAAAAATTTAGTTTTATTGCTATATTGAAGCATTTCACTAACCTTATCATATTTTTAATAATTGAAATTATTATAAAAAAATTTACGTAATTGATAAAATTGGTTAAATTCTTCGATATAGCAAAAAAACAAAATTTTTTTCACATATGAACGGATATAATAATTTTTTACAGAGAAACCAAGGCCTCTGACATTCTGGGTCTTTCGCAGACTTTTTTGTATTTAAATAAGGTATCTTCATGAATTTTTTGGTTATGATCCGGATGATCGAACTTTCATAAAACTTGATTTTAAAGCTTAAATGACTTATAACTTTTTTACAACATATATATACGACATCAAAACTATTTTTTTTAAAGTTTAGAAAATTTGCAGAAAAAAATGTTATATATCTCTATAGTGAAAAATGCGTCCCTGAGGCTCTATAAATTAATAAAAGTAGCCAGAAAAAGCAAAAAAACATGATTTCATCAACTTTGACCCTCTGTAACTCGAAGATACTTGATGCAAAAAGTCTGAAAAAATTCAGGGATACTCATATGTCTCTTAGGAACATTTTAAAAATTGTTTTCGATAAGGTCAAAAAATCGACCGCTCGATTTGTCAGAGAACCACCCATATATATATATATATATATATATATATATATTAACTAACTAGAACTAACTAATCAACTAACTAACTGTTCTGAAATGATTTATTTCATTGTAAAATAATATATTACGATAACGATTAGTTAGAATTTATATTCCGTTCTTTTGTGTCTTTGGCGTCTTAATTTTAAGGTTGCCATTGTACATATATTTCAACTAGAAATCGTGCCGTGTTTTTGCGCGCCTGCCGTGCAAAAAATGGAAAAGTTGTTGCTCAAAACCGATGGCGCAGCGGCTGCATACTCGATGCACGTCATCTAACCTAAAATTATTTCAGTGTACTTAGCACGTACGCCGCTGTCGGGCGCTAGCCAGACTACCCTATATATTTCTCATAGGTATTGCTAGAAACTAGTCATATGGTTTTCTTCACACTGACAGTTTCTTTTTTTACATATAAGCACTTAAATGAAAGCTTGCGACGAAAGTAATAAAATCACATCAGGGTCACATTTTGTGAAATTGCTTAAATCGGAAGATGTTCTAAAGAGAACGTTCGGGAACCTCAATTCTTCAAGCAGAAGAAGAATTGTTCGACGGATATCCGGTGACGTAGCATCTACGTCATTCTGGGCTATATAGGTATACTTAAGTGTACGTTGTTTTTCCGTAGACGACAGACGATGTTTTCATACACAGTGTTACATTTTTTAAATCAACGTGAATTTTATTTGGCTTTTTTTGTAAAAAAATATATATATATAAATATATTGCTAAATAGTGTTAAATAATGATAACATAAATACAGATTTTAATACAGTGCCAAATATAATTAATACTTTTGTGTATTTACGACGTTATGAATTACGAGAACACAATCAGATAAGTATATGGTTTTATATTACATTTAAATATATCATACATATATATATATATATATATATATATATATAGATTTTATGAACTTATTCTTTGTTTAAATGTTATCTTTTATTTTTTCAGATTTTCATAAGTTATGTCTCATGGGAGGTTATACGCTTGGAGCGAATATTGAAAAATTAAGTAATACATGGAAAAATAAAAAGGTTTCTGTGTGTGAATATTGAACTATTCTATCGGCCTCACTGATTCTATTCATTAATAAACTAGAAAATAGCTGACAAATCTATTAAGTCTAAATCAGCAATTGGAATAGAGCAAGCGTAAGTTTTTATTTTGATATTGCATAATTTCTGATTATAATAATTAGAGTCATTAATGTAATGTGTAAAAGACAAATATGTATATCTTTGCATATTTTAACTTATGCATAATATAAATTAAGTCATCAAGTCATAAAGTTTATAACGGTCGCACATATAATACGCGCGTTATCGCCTCTCCGGGCATATGCCGTATTGAATTGTATTAACACTTGTGTTCTAGCGACCACCAGCGGACTCTAGCACACAAGAGAGACAAGGAACGAGAGAGCGCCTTACAGTAGGCCGATATTAAGAGAGAGAGCGCGCGTTCATTAGTAGGCGACGTTGCTGGCCTATCTCTCACGTGCTGCCAAAATATGACAACGCCTGGTCAAACGCCGGAGCGTCTTTCCGTATCGCGCGCGTATTGGCCTTCAGTATTGCGGTAGCGCCCGATCCGTACACGCGACCCCCGCGCCTGTGCTTTCTTTTGTACATCAGTTCCGTACGATGTGCGACGCGCAAGAGGCGACTCCCTCCATCCGCCTGCTACCGGAGCCACGCTACCCGCGACGACCCGAGTGGGAGCCTGGACGACTGCAGCGAGCCAGAGGAGATTGCGACCTCCCGGCACCGACGTGCGACTGTAAGTGCTATCTCTCTCTCTCTCTCTCTCTCTCTCGCGCGCAGTGTGCGGTGGAGCACATACGCTCGTTCGTACGAGCCATGTACATATCTTTAATCATAATATATTTTCCTTTAGTTCTCGTACATTCACGCGTATTCATTTATTAGCAATCCCGTCCCATGCCGCCTTCGTCCCGTGCATACGCACGGATACGACGAGCCGGCCGAACCGTGTTTACCACGAGGAGATTGTAACGAGAAATAATAAACGTGGCTGTATTAGCCACGGTTGTACACGACCGGTTGCTTCGAGGACGGCAATCGAGCCGTTACAAGTTATCAAGGGGCGCGGTAGCGCCTCGATGGCAAGTATAAGGTACGTCAGTACGTACGCCGCCGTCGGGCGCTAGCCAGACCCTATATACGTCTCATAGGCACTGTTGGAGATGTGACATTCGGTTTTCTTCGTATTAAGAGCTTTGTTTCTCACTTATGAGCACTCAAATGAAAGCTTGGAATAAAACTAGCAAAATTACTTCAGGGTCATATCTTGTGAAAAGGCTTCTATCAAAAGATATTGTGAAGTGAAAGTTCGGGATCACGAATTCCTCAACGCGAAAATTCTTCTCCCGGAGAAAATGTTCTCCGCGGAAATACGTCATCGTGTGACGTCAGCCCTACGTTTATATTACTATATTGTATTGCTTGCATGTATACAGTTCATGTGTGTACAAGAGCAGACGATGGTGTATTTACAAAATTTTACACATGCAGTGTAATTATAAATAACCTAATTTGGCTGTAACTGTGTTTTATAATTATGTTTCATACTCATGATAATAGGCTAGATTAGATAAGTATTTAGTTTTTTATAATAATAAAATATACATACAATACATGAAAGAATGAAAGAACTGAATCTTTGTTAAAAAATACCCTTTTATTTTTCAGGTTTTTCAGATTATAAAGGAAATAACTTTTTTGTGATTTTGTGATGACAAGTTAGGAGGTTACGCAACTGTCATGTTATAAGGGAAGGAATGCCTGTGAGAAGCTAGTGATGTGAAAAATGTTTTTTCAAGATTTATAATTATTATATAAGTTCAGAAGACAAGTGGTTTCCAAGTTTTTCTCAATTTTAAGAGTGCGAATAAACTAAGTTTCCAGATGTATCGAGACTTTTTTCAAGGGAAAAATGTTTTGTTTTATAAGGTAACGAGAACTTATGAAGGCATACATCTATCATGTTATAGAAGAAAAGAATTTTCTTGGGACGTGAAAAGCTAGTGAAAGTGTTGTGTTTTTTAAGTATCAAGAAAGTTTTTTGGGTGGTTATGCAACTGTTACAAAATTTTTTACTTTTCCTTTCGTCTCCTGGGAGGTAGACTCTCCGGTTGTGTCTCGAAAGGGATCCTTATGACCAGCTAGTGAAAGTGTTTTATTTTCATCGTTCAAGAATCCAAGAAAGTTTGTACAGAATTCTCAGTTTATAAGTGCTCATGACAAGCTAGTGAAAGTATTTTATTATCATTGTTCCAGAATTGAAGAAAATTTTTACAGATTCTTCAAGTGATGTGAAAAATGTTTTGTCAAGATTTATAATTATTATAAAAGTTCAGAAGACAAGTGGTTTCCAAGTTTTTCTCAATTTTAAGAGTGCGAGTAAACTAAGTTTCCAGATGTATCGAGACTTTTTCCAAGGGAAAAATGTTTTGTTTTATAAGGTAACGAGAACTTATGAAGGCATACATCTATCATGTTATAGAAGAAAAGAATTTTCTTGGGACGTGAAAAGCTAGTGAAAGTGTTGTGTTTTTTAAGTATCAAGAAAGTTTTTTGGGTGATTATGCAACTGTTACAAAATTTTTTAATTTTCCTTTCGTCTCCTGGGAGGTAGACTCTCCGGTTGTGTCTCGAAAGGGATCCTTATGACCAGCTAGTGAAAGTGTTTTATTTTCATTGTTCAAGAATCCAAGAAAGTTTGTGCAGAATTCTCAGTTTATAATTGCTCATGACAAGCTAGTGAAAGTATTTTATTATCATTGTTCCAGAATTGAAGAAAATTTTTACAGATTCTTCAAGTGATGTGAAAAATGTTTTGTCAAGATTTATAATTATTATAAAAGTTCAGAAGACAAGTGGTTTCCAAGTTTTTCTCAATTTTAAGAGTGCGAGTAAACTAAGTTTCCAGATGTATCGAGACTTTTTCCAAGGGAAAAATGTTTTGTTTTATAAGGTAACGAGAACTTATGAAGGCATACATCTATCATGTTATAGAAGAAAAGAATTTTCTTGGGACGTGAAAAGCTAGTGAAAGTGTTGTGTTTTTTAAGTATCAAGAAAGTTTTTTGGGTGATTATGCAACTGTTACAAAATTTTTTACTTTTACTTTCGTCTCCTGGGAGGTAGACTCTCCGGTTGTGTCTCGAAAGGGATCCTTATGACCAGCTAGTGAAAGTGTTTTATTTTCATTGTTCAAGAATCCAAGAAAGTTTGTGCAGAATTCTCAGTTTATAATTGCTCATGACAAGCTAGTGAAAGTATTTTATTATCATTGTTCCAGAATTGAAGAAAATTTTTACAGATTCTTCAAGTGATGTGAAAAATGTTTTGTCAAGATTTATAATTATTATAAAAGTTCAGAAGACAAGTGGTTTCCAAGTTTTTCTCAATTTTAAGAGTGCGAGTAAACTAAGTTTCCAGATGTATCGAGACTTTTTCCAAGGGAAAAATGTTTTGTTTTATAAGGTAACGAGAACTTATGAAGGCATACACTATCTATTTTCATGAAAAGCTTGAAATAAGTATCAAGAAAAAAGAACTTTTCCTTTCGTCTCCTGGGAGGTAGACGTGAATGACCAGCTAGTGAAAGTGTTTTATTTTCATCGTTCAAGAATCCAAGAAAGTTTGTACAGAATTCTCAGTTTATAAGTGCTCATGACAAGCTAGTGAAAGTATTTTATTATCATTGTTCCAGAATTGAAGAAAATTTTTACAGATTCTTCAAGTGATGTGAAAAATGTTTTGTCAAGATTTATAATTATTATAAAAGTTCAGAAGACAAGTGGTTTCCAAGTTTTTCTCAATTTTAAGAGTGCGAGTAAACTAAGTTTCCAGATGTATCGAGACTTTTTCCAAGGGAAAAATGTTTTGTTTTATAAGGTAACGAGAACTTATGAAGGCATACATCTATCATGTTATAGAAGAAAAGAATTTTCTTGGGACGTGAAAAGCTAGTGAAAGTGTTGTGTTTTTTAAGTATCAAGAAAGTTTTTTGGGTGATTATGCAACTGTTACAAAATTTTTTAATTTTCCTTTCGTCTCCTGGGAGGTAGACTCTCCGGTTGTGTCTCGAAAGGGATCCTTATGACCAGCTAGTGAAAGTGTTTTATTTTCATTGTTCAAGAATCCAAGAAAGTTTGTGCAGAATTCTCAGTTTATAATTGCTCATGACAAGCTAGTGAAAGTATTTTATTATCATTGTTCCAGAATTGAAGAAAATTTTTACAGATTCTTCAAGTGATGTGAAAAATGTTTTGTCAAGATTTATAATTATTATAAAAGTTCAGAAGACAAGTGGTTTCCAAGTTTTTCTCAATTTTAAGAGTGCGAGTAAACTAAGTTTCCAGATGTATCGAGACTTTTCCAAGGGAAAAATGTTTTGTTTTATAAGGTAACGAGAACTTATGAAGGCATACATCTATCATGTTATAGAAGAAAAGAATTTTCTTGGGACGTGAAAAGCTAGTGAAAGTGTTGTGTTTTTTAAGTATCAAGAAAGTTTTTTGGGTGATTATGCAACTGTTACAAAATTTTTTACTTTTCCTTTCGTCTCCTGGGAGGTAGACTCTCCGGTTGTGTCTCGAAAGGGATCCTTATGACCAGCTAGTGAAAGTGTTTTATTTTCATTGTTCAAGAATCCAAGAAAGTTTGTGCAGAATTCTCAGTTTATAATTGCTCATGACAAGCTAGTGAAAGTATTTTATTATCATTGTTCCAGAATTGAAGAAAATTTTTACAGATTCTTCAAGTGATGTGAAAAATGTTTTGTCAAGATTTATAATTATTATAAAAGTTCAGAAGACAAGTGGTTTCCAAGTTTTTCTCAATTTTAAGAGTGCGAGTAACTAAGTTTCCAGATGTATCGAGACTTTTCCAAGGGAAAAATGTTTTGTTTTATAAGGTAACGAGAACTTATGAAGGCATACATCTATCATGTTATAGAAGAAAAGAATTTTCTTGGGACGTGAAAAGCTAGTGAAAGTGTTGTGTTTTTTAAGTATCAAGAAAGTTTTTTGGGTGATTATGCAACTGTTACAAAATTTTTTACTTTTCCTTTCGTCTCCTGGGAGGTAGACTCTCCGGTTGTGTCTCGAAAGGGATCCTTATGACCAGCTAGTGAAAGTGTTTTATTTTCATCGTTCAAGAATCCAAGAAAGTTTGTGCAGAATTCTCAGTTTATAATTGCTCATGACAAGCTAGTGAAAGTATTTTATTATCATTGTTCCAGAATTGAAGAAAATTTTTACAGATTCTTCAAGTGATGTGAAAAATGTTTTGTCAAGATTTATAATTATTATAAAAGTTCAGAAGACAAGTGGTTTCCAAGTTTTTCTCAATTTTAAGAGTGCGAGTAAACTAAGTTTCCAGATGTATCGAGACTTTTTCCAAGGGAAAAATGTTTTGTTTTATAAGGTAACGAGAACTTATGAAGGCATACATCTATCATGTTATAGAAGAAAAGAATTTTCTTGGGACGTGAAAAGCTAGTGAAAGTGTTGTGTTTTTTAAGTATCAAGAAAGTTTTTTGGGTGATTATGCAACTGTTACAAAATTTTTTACTTTTCCTTTCGTCTCCTGGGAGGTAGACTCTCCGGTTGTGTCTCGAAAGGGATCCTTATGACCAGCTAGTGAAAGTGTTTTATTTTCATCGTTCAAGAATCCAAGAAAGTTTGTGCAGAATTCTCAGTTTATAATTGCTCATGACAAGCTAGTGAAAGTATTTTATTATCATTGTTCCAGAATTGAAGAAAATTTTTACAGATTCTTCAAGTGATGTGAAAAATGTTTTGTCAAGATTTATAATTATTATAAAGTTCAGAAGACAAGTGGTTTCCAAGTTTTTCTCAATTTTAAGAGTGCGAGTAAACTAAGTTTCCAGATGTATCGAGACTTTTTCCAAGGGAAAAATGTTTTGTTTTATAAGGTAACGAGAACTTATGAAGGCATACATCTATCATGTTATAGAAGAAAAGAATTTTCTTGGGACGTGAAAAGCTAGTGAAAGTGTTGTGTTTTTTAAGTATCAAGAAAGTTTTTTGGGTGGTTATGCAACTGTTACAAAATTTTTTACTTTTCCTTTCGTCTCCTGGGAGGTAGACTCTCCGGTTGTGTCTCGAAAGGGATCCTTATGACCAGCTAGTGAAAGTGTTTTATTTTCATCGTTCAAGAATCCAAGAAAGTTTGTGCAGAATTCTCAGTTTATAATTGCTCATGACAAGCTAGTGAAAGTATTTTATTATCATTGTTCCAGAATTGAAGAAAATTTTTACAGATTCTTCAAGTGATGTGAAAAATGTTTTGTCAAGATTTATAATTATTATAAAAGTTCAGAAGACAAGTGGTTTCCAAGTTTTTCTCAATTTTAAGAGTGCGAGTAAACTAAGTTTCCAGATGTATCGAGACTTTTTCCAAGGGAAAAATGTTTTGTTTTATAAGGTAACGAGAACTTATGAAGGCATACATCTATCATGTTATAGAAGAAAAGAATTTTCTTGGGACGTGAAAAGCTAGTGAAAGTGTTGTGTTTTTTAAGTATCAAGAAAGTTTTTTGGGTGGTTATGCAACTGTTACAAAATTTTTTACTTTTCCTTTCGTCTCCTGGGAGGTAGACTCTCCGGTTGTGTCTCGAAAGGGATCCTTATGACCAGCTAGTGAAAGTGTTTTATTTTCATCGTTCAAGAATCCAAGAAAGTTTGTGCAGAATTCTCAGTTTATAATTGCTCATGACAAGCTAGTGAAAGTATTTTATTATCATTGTTCCAGAATTGAAGAAAATTTTTACAGATTCTTCAAGTGATGTGAAAATGTTTTGTCAAGATTTATAATTATTATAAAAGTTCAGAAGACAAGTGGTTTCCAAGTTTTTTCTCAATTTTAAGAGTGCGAGTAAACTAAGTTTCCAGATGTATCGAGACTTTTTCCAAGGGAAAAATGTTTTGTTTTATAAGGTAACGAGAACTTATGAAGGCATACATCTATCATGTTATAGAAGAAAAGAATTTTCTTGGGACGTGAAAAGCTAGTGAAAGTGTTGTGTTTTTTAAGTATCAAGAAAGTTTTTTGGGTGGTTATGCAACTGTTACAAAATTTTTTACTTTTCCTTCGTCTCCTGGGCAGGTAGACTCTCGGTTGTCTCGAAAGGGATCCTTATGACCAGCTAGTGAAAGTGTTGTGTTTTCATCATTTAAGTATCAAGAAAGTTTGTGCAGAATTCTCAGTTTATAAGTGCTCATGACAAGCTAGTGAAACTATTATATTAACATTGTTCCAGAATTGAAGAAAATTTTTACAGATTCTTCAGATTATATGAGGAAATAAGTATTTGTGATGTGACAAGCTGGTTAAGTGCTGTTTACTATATTCCTCGATTGCTGATCTTCTTGTGAATAATTGTTAACTTTTCCTTTCGTCTCCTGGGAGGTAGACTCTCCGGCTGTGTCTCGAAAGGGATCCTTATGACCAGCTAGTGAAAGTGTTTTATTTTCATCGTTCAAGAATCGAAGAAAATTTTTACAGAACATGAAGGTAAACTCTCAGGCTATGTATATATAGCTAGTGAAAATATTGTTCTCAGATTATATAAGGCGCTAGTGAAGTTTTAAGATGCTGGAAACTAATGAAGTGTTAAGAATATTTATTTCTTCGTCACCTGCTAGAAGTTTGTGCAGTTGTTGAACATGGACTATGAACCTAATTATTAAATTTCCTCTTCGTCGTCCTCCTGGGAGGTAAACCTCCTCTAGGCTTATGCTATCGAAAGGAATCCTTATGACCAGGCTAGTCGAAAGGATGTTTTATTTTTATTGTTCTAGGAATGTGAAGAAAATTTTTATTACGAATATTTCAGATGTATATAAGGATAATGTAACTATATCATGTAGATGTGATAATGACGTAGTTGAAGTCTTTCAAGAACTATCTCTATCTTTCATGCTGGAAATTTCGTGCAGTGGTTGAAATGGCATATGAATAATGTATTAAGCTTTGATCCTACGTCGTCTCCTGGGAGGTAGACTCTCAGGCTATGAATCGAAAGGGATCCTTATGACCAGCTAGTGAGTGTTCTATTTTCATCGTTCAAGAATCGAAGAAAAGATTTATAGAATTTTCAGATTAATAAGGAAATAATTTCTTGTAATGTGACAAGCTAGTGAAGTGTTACGAATATTCATCTTGCTTTATGAAACAGCAATTTTACACAATAATCAGCATGGATGGATATAATAATTTGGATATTAAATCTAGAATACCTGCACAGCTTAAGTGTTGAGTAAATTAATTTTTTTCTTATAAATAAATAAGAATAATTTTTCAATTTTTTTTCTTCATTTTATTTTTTATTTTCTAATTTTGTGGAGGAACAATGTCTCCTTGAGGAGCATTGTCTCCTTGTACAGCATTATCTGCTGGCACATCTTGTATGGCATCATCGTCCTCTCCCTCATATCTATTGTATTGGCGTCGAGGCCTTTGACGTCTGACCTGGTCAGAACGTGTTTGCTCCACGTTCGACATGGCCATGAAGCTCATAAAATCCGCCAAATTTTTGAGGTTTTGCTGATAGGGGTTCAGCCTCCTTCTTCTAAAGTTTCTTGAACTCCTACCAGCCCTCGTGCCTCTTCTGCCTAAAGGATTCAATTATTATTTATTATTTTTTTTGCTTAAATATATTAAGTATTTTAAATACCAAATAATAAATTGGTCCTGTACCTTGATTGCCATAGTTGTTGTTGCATTGTTGTTGCCATTGTTGTTGGCTGCACCAGCTCCTGCTAAATTACAAAAATATGTAATTATTAATTTAGTTTTACTGGGTGGCGTATAAAGGCCTATAGAGGGATATGGATCCAAGTCTCCTTTGACTAGCTGGTTTCCAAATCTCAATTATGTGATACATAATAATTTTTATATTTACCATTTACATCAATTTGCATCTGGTTCGGCATTATTATTTTCTGAAAATGAAAAATGAGTTTGAAAGTTTAGTAACAATTTATAACATATATTATGTGTGGATGATTCTCTGACAAATTCTAGCTTTCCAGAAAACGTACAAATACATTTGTTCTGTAGAAAGATATGTTTATTTATGTTTATAAATTAATTTATAACAAGTATTTTGAGACTAAGTTTAAATTGTAAAATAATAACTACCAGACTATGATAGTTTGGATGAATTTTTTACAATAAATAAAAATATTGATTAATTATGTATAAGAAAAGACAAAAGGGCTTATTCTAACAGACATGAATGCATTTTTAAATATTCAATGTATTTTATAACAGCTAAGTTTTATATTATATACTATAGCCTTTTTATTTCATAGTAAGCGCACAATTTGTATTTGGTTTACACTATATAATAGGCGAACAGATGTATTTGGATAGCAGATTAACGATGATTTTAATTTAAAAAAACATGATCTAATCTAAAAAAATTACCAGTATTGATTGTACATTCATGTTAATAGATTTGGCTTACAACGAGAAGTCAACTCTCTGTACTATACACAAGATAATTAGGGAACACATATTACAATAACAGATTATGAAAGATTTTAATTAAAAATCATATGATCTAAAACAAAGTATTACTAGTAATAATAGTAAGCCTGCATTATATTTATAGATTTGTCTAACGAGAGCCAACTCTCTATACTATAAATTTTAGCTGTATTTGGGCACTTCCTACACGCATCATCTAATATTATATTTAATTAATTTAATATTTCTTAACATTTTTACTTATCTATCAGGAAGAGAATATATAATTATTTTATGAGTAATGCATATATTACTCATTTCATTTTATTTAACAAGCGCATCAAACTCCTTATTCAAAAATATTACTTACAGTAATAAATAAGACTGATTCATTAAAGTCTGCTGTTTATAAATTTCTTTTTACGCCAAGTTCATTGGATCACCTGTAACAGAGAAAGAATAATTTATTTTTAAACAAAGAATCATGTTCTATTATCATAAAGTTAATTTATTTGAAGGTAACTAAAAGATACTTATCTGACAGAGAGAGATCCGTTGATAGTATTTTCATCATAATATGTCATCTTTTCTGTAAATGCATTTTTTTACTTGAAACTTATTGCAGGTTCTAGATTAAACATTAGAGGTTTTTAACGCGATTTAAATAATATAATTTGTCATAAACTCGGAGATCCACGTGGAGGTTATAAACTAGCAGAAACCAACAGTAGATTAGTACTTCAGGTTAAACATAATTATAGTACAAAAGTGAGTTGGCACTAAATTATGGGGATATAGAGATCCCTATAACGAAGCTATGATGCACAGAACAGTAACTGCAATGAGTATCTGGTTAACTCTATGAAGTGTTAGTCTATGGTTGGTTTCTGCTGGTTCACCTCCGCGAGAATCTTCAAGTTTATCATAAATTATATTATTTAAATCGCGTTAAAAACCCCTAAAACTCGTACTACGCGTGTACATCATGGTACATCTATTGAAATAGGACATTATACAAATATCGTTCGCCAAAGTAACCAATGGTTTGAAATAAATGATCAGCTTGTTAAACAAAGAACATGGCCTCGTGGCGCGAAAGATGCCTATTTATTTTTTTTAGAAGAAATGACTTAAATTATTAAATTAATTAATATCTTTATCCCGTGTCCATGTACAACGATATGTGTTTGTGTAAATTTATTTTTCCTTGAATGATCTTTATTTTTTCATACTATCTGTATCATGTAAATAATTATGTTAAATAGAGTGAAGTTTAGTGTCAAATTTGTGGATTAGGCCTACAGGGGATACCACAACTTTATTGACATTATCTTTTATAATTTTTCACAATGTTGAAATTCGATTGTAATTTTCTTAAAGTTTACTGAATTATGTGGTTTGCATTAAAAATGGTAATACTTCTATCATAAAGAATCATACGGATTTTAAAAGTAACTTACATAAACTTCTTTTTTTTTATTCATAATATTATAATAAAGATTAAATTGTGAAGGATATGATGTAAACTTGTATAAATATTAAAATGCTACATCACTCATGTTCTGTTGACAATAATATCCACAAGGTACAAAAGAAGTCTCTACGTCTAAAATTATTGTTCATTAATTAGCTGATAATTGCTTTGTTGAAAATACTTTCAAAAAGCAATTATCAAATAATTTATGAACAATAATTTTATACGTACAGACTTCTTTTGATTTATATTTACAAGACAAATATTATGGAACTTCACATAAAGTTAGTGCCAATAAAGGAAAAAAAAACGGCGCCATTCTATTTACCTCGACGGTGGTGTGGAAAAGATAGATATTTCTTTTTTGAATGATAATGATCCAAAAATAACTATTTGCTGTACAGATGGTGTCGAAAAATAATTATTATCGCAATAATACATAAGCATATGTACATTAATTTTTTAAATTTATAACTTCTTCAGTTGATGTTAATCGTTCATTATAATTTAGGTATTATATACCATTTAAAAGTAGTGAAATCTTCCCACCCCCCCCCCAAATAAACCTTTTAAAGGTAAAAGGCTGGCAAGTATAAGGTCGTTTTTTTCTATAAGATTTATCCATCTCCTTTTCTCCTTCCTCCTTCCTCCTTCTCCTTTTCTCCTTCCTCCTTCCTCCTTCACCTTTTCTCCTTCCACACCTTTTCTCCTTCCACACCTTTACACTTTCTCCTTCTTCCTTCCTCCTTCGGCCATCCACATCTTTACACTTTCTCCTTCTTCCTTCTTCCTTCCTCCTTCCTCCTTCCTCCTTCTCCTTTTCTCCTTCCACATCTTTACACTTTCTCCTTCCTCCTTCTCCTTTTCTCCTTCCACATCTGTACAATTTCTCCTTCCTCCTTCCTCCTTCTCCTTTTTTGCTTTCTCAAATTCCTACCAGCTCTTACTCCTCGTCTAACTATTAACTTATTTTTTCTTTTTTTAATCATTACATATCATTTTATTTAATTTTAATGCACACTTTAAAGAAATAGGTAAATTACTGAAGGACGATAAGAAACGTGTTAATAATGCAGTGATTAAAAAGATATTTATGATCATTTAACAAATAATTATGTTAGGAAAAATTCTTCTTCAATTTTGAAAAGGTCTTCTTTTACCTCGTAAATGAGTGAATCACATTAAGATGAATAATCCGAAACTCTCATCTAGGATAATATGTACGCGTAAGCATCTTCGCGTTAAGGGTCTGTTGGACATACTGTTATTTCTTTAGCATCATTTCTGTATACCTTCGTTTTACAAAAATTCCAATTTTAATTTTAACACAAGAAAGTTATGATATCATTAAATAAATTGGCAAGTTTTTTTTATAAAAAACAACCGCTTTGAAATAAATAAATAACTCGTTTAAATATAAATTTTCGAACTCTCGATTTCGAACCCTTATTGGTGAAAATTCAAATCTATCTATCTATGAAAATATGAACGCGTAAACATCTTCACGTTAAGGGCCTGTTAGATAGACTACCATTTCTTTAGTGTTACTTCTCCTATACCTTCGATTTAATAAAAATTTCAATTTTAATTTCAACAAAAGAAAGTTATGATATCAATAAATAAATTGGCAAGTTCTTTTATAAAAAGCAATGAATTTGAAATAAGTATAAATAAGCATTTAAAAGGGGGAGGATTATAAATATACATGTATTTAAATAAACACATGAAATTGTAGCATGTGAAAAGGTGGATAGCCTGGAAAATGCACAGTCGGGTACAATTAAAACTTTGAATAAATACGACTGCTGCCACGTTCTGCGCATTCTATCTGACGTTTGGTGACCGATCACGATGACGCCGTATTTACCGTGGGAGATTAGGCCACCATATTTCCGGTAAATTGAGCGTTGCGTAATCGGTCACAAACATGCGCAGAACGTAGTGCCAATATGGTATTATTCAAAGTTTCAATTGCACCCAACTGTACATGTAATAGAATCGCACGATGTTCTTACATGATATTATCACATGACAAATGTGCCCATAATATGTAGTAATATCATGTTTGTCTAATATGATTATGTAATTTAACAACATTGTTTCGCATCATGAAAACTTTTTCTTTTATTTATGGAAGCAACGAGCGGATGTACAATCTACTCTACTTAGTAATTCAGTAAATGTGTTGCTATCCTTATTTCATTAAAAATCTATGTCTAGGACGATTATATGCAATTATATATGAGATTTAAATTCTGTTGATACAATATATCGATCCTACATTTAAAAAAAAAACAGGAACAAATTCTATCATGTAGTACGCAATTTTTTTTACGAAAAAAACTTGCCGTCCCGTCCTATCATAGATAACGATGGATACGATCTTCAAATTATGCAAGGTTAACCAAAGTAACTCGTTCATAAAACACCGTTAGAAAATCTCTGAATCAATTTTTTATTCAATATTTATTTATTACTGTCTTTAAGCAATTTTTGAAGTATTCTAACTCAATCTTGCACTCATTCTAAGCTCTATTTTTGATTATTTGTATGTATGTATGTTTTACAAAACTGTTATTATTATCGGAAGATTACAGTAAGTTGATTAAAGATAATTCTAACTATTATTACGTATTAAAAAAATGTTATAAAATAAATTTCTATGACACAAGTTGGAAAATAAATCAAGCTTAAAAATGTTAAATTAATATTTACTTGATATAGTTTACAGCTTTTAGTTTTAAATCTTTACTTAATTGAAAATGGAATTCTAATTATTATTATTATTTGAGGCCGTCGTTCTCACAGTTTAATATAATGCTTTGAGTAGTTCCCATTGCAGGATAATAGGACGATAATTTAACTATATTAAAAATGTTATGCTATTG
This sequence comes from Philotrypesis tridentata, assembly GCA_018906965.1. NCBI lineage: Eukaryota > Metazoa > Arthropoda > Insecta > Hymenoptera > Pteromalidae > Philotrypesis > Philotrypesis tridentata. The sequence continues at coordinate 1,161 of JACCIB010001586.1, read as the reverse complement.
TTTATTTCACACTGACATTTAGTAGTTCATCGATTATGTATGATAGGACGGGACGGCAAGTTTTTTCGTAAAAAAAATTGCGTACTACATGATAGAATTTGTTCCTGTTTTTTTTAAATGTAGGATCGATATATTGTATCAACAGAATTTAAATCTCATATATAATTGCATATAATCGTCCTAGACATAGATTTTTAATGAAATAAGGATAGCAACACATTTACTGAATTACTAAGTAGAGTAGATTGTACATCCGCTCGTTGCTTCCATAAATAAAAGAAAAAGTTTTCATGATGCGAAACAATGTTGTTAAATTACATAATCATATTAGACAAACACGATATTACTACATATTATGGGCACATTTGTCATGTGATAATATCATGTAAGAACATCGTGCGATTCTATTACATGTACAATTGGGTGCAATTGAAACTTTGAATAATACCATATTGGCACTACGTTCTGCGCATGTTTGTGACCGATTACGCAACGCTCAATTTACCGGAAATATGGTGGCCTAATCTCCCACGGTAAATACGGCGTCATCGTGATCGGTCACCAAACGTCAGATAGAATGCGCAGAACGTGGGAGCAGTCGCATTTATTCAAAGTTTTAATTGTACCCGACTGTGCATTTCACAGGCTATCCACCTTTTCACATGCTACAATTTCATGTGTTTATTTAAATACATGTATATTTATAATCCTCCCCCTTTTAAATGCTTATTTACTTATTTCAAATTCATTGCTTTTTATAAAAGAACTTGCCAATTATTTATTGATATCATAACTTTCTTTTATTGAAATTAAATTGAATTTTTATTAAATCGAAGGTATAGGAGGAAGTAACACTAAAGAAATGTGTAGTCTATCTAACAGGCCCTTAACGTGAAGATGTTTACGCGTTCATATTTTCATAGATAGATAGATTTGAATTTTCACCAATAAGGGTTCGAAATCGAGAGTTCGAAAATTTATATTTAAACGAGTTATTTATTTATTTCAAAGCGGTTGTTTTTTATAAAAAAACTTGCCAATTTATTTAATGATATCATAACTTTCTTGTGTTAAAATTAAAATTGGAATTTTTGTAAAACGAAGGTATACAGAAATGATGCTAAAGAAATAACAGTATGTCCAACAGACCCTTAACGCGAA
>JACCIB010001585.1:0-28178 GCA_018906965.1 Philotrypesis tridentata | reverse complement strand
ACAGTCACTCAGAGGAATAGGATAAGAATTTCCAAGTTGATAGGGCCCTGTAAAAATTGAATTTTTTAATTTTGAAATTTCTAATCTATGATTATCTTAATAGTACTCAACTGTATCATCTTAAAAGTTCTTCTACTATCCCTCTAAGCTGTGGGCTTAACAACTACTTGTATGGTCTATTTGCTTTTTAGAAAGCAGAACATGCGTTTCCCTTGGAAAAAGAGATGCTCAACCCAGATTCTGGAAACAGACTGTATTTTGGGCACTCTGAAAATTTGGAAGTTTATCGTATCGACCAATTTCGAAATAATTATCATATAAGGCATTCAAAATTGAACAGCTCAAAATTGGTTTAGACAATTAACTTGAAATTTCATATGCTATCTCTCTGATTGACTTGCTTAATGAAAAATTAGTTATTTTTAATTTTCAGAGTGCCCGGAGTACAGGCAGTTTCCAGAATGTGGGTTGAGCATCTCTTTTCCCAATCGAAATGTATGTTTTGCTTTCTAAAAGGTAAAAAGATCATTCAAGTTTTCAAGCCCACTGCTTAGAAGTATAAAAATTTTGACTATGGTATAGTTGAGCAGCATTGAGATAGCCAGAGACTAGAAATTTCAAAATTCAATAATTCAAAACTGCTGAGTCGTTTCAACTTGAAAATTTTTATATTATCCCTCTAAGTGACTGGCTTGACAACTTATAAGTTCTCGTTACCTTATACAAAACAAAATATGCTTTTCCCTTGGGAAAAGGCTCGTTACATCCATGATCTAGAAAATGAGTATACTTTGTACTCCTTTCAACTTGAGAAAAATTTATGTTCTATCTAGAAATCCATCGCAAGGATAGCATGCGAAAGTTTAAGTTTATCACATAGACCAATGTCAAAATAATTATCATTTATGGCATTCAAAATGGAACAAAATTGGTCTAGACGATTAACTTGAAATTTCTTATGCTATCTCTCTGATTGATTGCTTAATGAAAAAATTAGTTATTCTCAATTTTGAGGAGAGCAACATGTACTCTCAGTTTCCAAATCTTGGATGTAACGAATCTTTTCCCAAGGGAAATGCATGTTTTGCTTTGTAAAAGGTAATGAAAACTTAAAACTTATGAGTTGTAAAGCCTGTCACTTAGAGGGATAGTATGAGAATTTTCAAGTTGATACGGCTTAGCAAAATTTGAATTTTTTAATTTTGAAATTTCTCATCTCCGATTATCTTAATACTGCTCATCTATACTGTCTTCAAAATTTTTATACAATCTGTCTTCAAAATTTTTATACAATCTCTCTAAGCTGTTGGGCGCAACCACCTGTATGGTCCCTTTTTACCTTTTCGCCACTCAGACCCTAGTAATTGTCCGAGAGCGGCCAGGGACCAAAACTCACCGGACCCTACATTGCTGTCCCCATTGAGGGGATACCTTTCCTGGATTGGAAACTGCCTGTACTTCGGGCATTCTGAAAATTGAAAATAACTATGTTTTCATTAAACGTACTAATTAGAGGGAAATCATGAGAAATTTTAAGTTTATCGTATCAACCAAAAATTTATTTTTCATTAAATGATCTTTATTTTTTCATACTATCTGTATCAAGTAAATTATTATGTTAAATATAATAAAGTTTTTTGTCAATTTTGTGGATTAGGCCTACAGGGGATACCACAACTTTATTGACAACTAATTTTTACAAGTTTCATAAAGTTTAAATTCGATTCCAATTTTCTAAAAGATTTACCGAATTAGGTCGTTTGCAATTAAAAATGATAATACATATATCATAAGGAATCATAGGGATATTGGAAACTAACTTACATATACTTCTTTTTTTTCTAAATATTGTTCATAATACTATAATATAGATAAAACAAGTGCGAAGGTTACGATGTGAACTTGTATAAATATTTAAATGCTATATCACTCATATTCTGCATGTCGATAGTATACGTACGTACAAATGCTTTCAAACAAGCAGTTATCAGTTAAATAATTAGCAATAATTTTATACGTACAGATTTCTTTGATGTACATCTGCGAGACAAATAATTATGGAACTTAGCATAAAATTTAGTGTCAATAAAGAAAAAAACGCGCTATACTATTTACCTCGAGGGTGGTGTGGGAAAAGACAGATTTCTTTGTGATAATAATGATCTAAAAAATCTATTTGCTCTACAGATTGTGTCTAAAAAATAATTATTATTACAATAATCCATGAGCATATGTACATTAATATTTTAAATTTATTACTTATTTAGTTGATGTTAACTATTCTTTGTAATTTACATATTATACACCTTTTAAAAGTAGTGAAATCTGCCCCCCCCCCCCCAAACAAAACCTTTTCAAGGTAAAAGGCTGGCAAGTATAAGGTCGTTTCTTCTCCTATATAAATTAAAAATTAATTTTACAACTCTTGATAATCTTAATGTAACAAAAATTTGAACTCTTGATAACACTTCTGCTGATAAAACCAAACTCTCATTAACACTCATACTGAAAAAATAAAAATTCTAAGAGCTTACTCTAAAATTAAACTTTATTTTTCAAACTTCGACAACTCTTATGTAGCCGAAATTGTATGTACTTTATGCTTGTACAGTTATTAAATGAAGTAAATTAAAGATCTTGATAACACTTATTTAGACAAAATACTAGCAGCTTCACTGCATACTGTTAAGAGGTGTTGATAATAGTCATCAGATCAACAAATAATATACCTTCTTTCCCCTTGTGAATAAGCGATCGAAACACAAACACTGGAAGAATATATGATGCTTATAGATCAAGTTGGAAGACAAATAATTATGTTAGGACGCATGTCTTCTTTTACCTCGTAATGAGTTAATCACCAGCACTAAAATCATGATGCATATACATTAAGCTAAATAATCCGAAACTCTCATGTATTAAAATATGAACGTGTAAAACCATCTTCGCATTATCGTCTCCTTCGATTTTATCTATACCTTCGATTTTACAAAAATTCCCATTTTAATTTTAAGAAAGAAAGTTATGATATCAATAAATAAATTGGCAAGTTTGTTGTTATAAAAAGTAATCGTTTCGAAATAAATAAATAACCGTTTAAATGGAGGAAGGATTATAAATATGTATGTATTCATCTAAACACTCGACCAAAGCATGTGAAAGGTAGATAGCCTTAACGGCAAATAGGGCATTGCGTGCCCGGCCCCAAACATTCGCATAACGTGGAGCCATTTCGGGATTATTCAAAGTTTCAATTGTTACCAATTGTACATGTGACAAAATCGTATGATGTTCTTATATGATATATTATCACACGATAAATGTGCTCATAACGTGTCGTAATATCATGTGTTTGTCCATATTTATCATGTAATATAACAGAATTGTCACGCATCATGAAAAATCATAATTTTTAAACTAATTAATGTCTATTATTTCCTTTGCCTGTTGTTATTTATGGAAGCAACAAGCGAATGTACAATCTACTATAGTTATTATTTCGGAAAATAAGTTACTATCTCCTTATTTCATTAAATCTATAGCATATGTCCAGGACGATCATTGACAATGAAATATGAGATTTAAATATTCTGTTCATATAAAAAATCGATCCCAGATTTTTTTTAATAAAACAGGAACAAATTCTAGCCTGTAGAACGCAATTTTTTTATGGAAAAACTTGCCGTCCCGTCCTATCATAGACAATGATGGATATCGTCATCAAATTATATCTCTCTCAAATAACTGATACTTAATTTAGAATGTGTTTCCTACAATTTTTCATCAATAATTGAAGAATCGAAACATAATTTTCTGATAATTCCAACGTCAAATTTTCATTATTTGTATGTATATTTCACAAAATTAAGTTACTATTTTCAAAATATAACAGGAAGTTGATAAAAAATAATTTAAACTATTATAGTGTATTAAAAAATGGTATAAAGTCCATTTCTATTAGTGAAATTGAGATATAAATCAAGCTAAAAAATAATAAATTAATATTTATGCTGCTTATAGATTATTTTTAAATTTAAATGTATACCTAATAAAAAAATAGAATTCCTGCTATCATTTGAGGCCATTGTTTTCACAGTTTAACATAAATATTTTGTGTAGTAGCGATTATAGGATAATAGGAAAATAAGTTAGTTATATTCAATATTTTGTGATCTAGTTGATTACACTGACATTTGGTAATTCATCGATTATCTATGATAGGACGGGACGGCAAGTTTTTCCATAAAAAAATTGCGTTCTTCATGCTAGAATTTGTTCCTGTTTTATTAAAAAAAATCTGGGATCGATTTTTTATATGAACAGAATATTTAAATCTCATATTTCATTGTCAATGATCGTCCTGGACATATGCTATAGATTTAATGAAATAAGGAGATAGTAACTTATTTTCCGAATTAATAACTAGAGTAGATTGTACATTCGCTTGTTGCTTCCATAAATAACAACAGGAAAAGGAAATAATATACATTAATTAGTTTAAAAATTATGATTTTTCATGATGCGTGACAATTCTGTTATATTACATGATAAATATGGACAAACACATGATATTACGACACGTTATGAGCACATTTATCGTGTGATAATATATCATATAAGAACATCATACGATTTTGTCACATGTACAATCGGTAACAATTGAAACTTTGAATAATCCCGAAATGGCTCCACGTTATGCGAATGTTTGGGGCCGGGCACGCAACGCCCTATTTGCCGTTCAGGCTATCTACCTTTCACATGCTTTGGTCGAGTGTTTATATGAATACATACATATTTATAATCCTTCCTCAATTTAAACGGTTATTTATTTATTTCGAAACGATTACTTTTTATAACAACAAACTTGCCAATTTATTTATTGATATCATAACTTTCTTTTCTTAAAATTAAAATGGGAATTTTTGTAAAATCGAAGGTATAGATAAAATCGAAGGAGACGATAATGCGAAGATGGTTTTACACGTTCATATTTTAATACATGAGAGTTTCGGATTATTTAGCTTAATGTATATGCATCATGATTTTAGTGCTGGTGATTAACTCATTTACGAGGTAAAAGAAGACATGCGTCCTAACATAATTATTTGTCTTCCAACTTGATCTATAAGCATCATATATTCTTCCAGTGTTTGTGTTTCGATCGCTTATTCACAAGGGGAAAGAAGGTATATTATTTGTTGATCTGATGACTATTATCAACACCTCTTAACAGTATGCAGTGAAGCTGCTAGTATTTTGTCTAAATAAGTGTTATCAAGATCTTTAATTTACTTCATTTAATAACTGTACAGCATAAAGTACATACAATTTCGGCTACATAAGAGTTGTCGAAGTTTGAAAAATAAAGTTTAATTTTAGAGTAAGCTCTTAGAATTTTTTATTTTTTCAGTATGAGTGTTAATGAGAGTTTGGTTTTATCAGCAGAAGTGTTATCAAGAGTTCAAATTTTTGTTACATTAAGATTATCAAGAGTTGTAAAATTAATTTTTAATTTATATAGGAAGAAACGACCTTATACTTGCCAGCCTTTTACCTTGAAAAGGTTTGTTTGGGGGGGGGGGGCAGATTTCACTACTTTTAAAAGGTGTATAATATGTAAATTACAAAGAATAGTTAACATCAACTAAATAAGTAATAAATTTAAAATATTAATGTACATATGCTCATGGATTATTGTAATAATAATTATTTTTTAGACACAATCTGTAGAGCAAATAGATTTTTTAGATCATTATTATTCACAAAGAAATCTGTCTTTTCCACACCACCCTCGAGGTAAATAGTATAGCGCGTTTTTTTCCTTTATTGACACTAAATTTTATGCTAAGTTCCATAATTATTTGTCTCGCAGATGTACATCAAAGAAATCTGTACGTATAAAATTATTGCTAATTATTTAACTGATAACTGCTTGTTTGAAAGCATTTGTACGTTACGTATACTATCGACATGCAGAATATGAGTGATATAGCATTTAAATATTTATACAAGTTCACATCGTAACCTTCACAATTGTTTTATCTATATTATAGTATTATGAATAATATTTAGAAAAAAAAGAAGTATATGTAAGTTAGTTTCCAATATCCCTATGATTCCTTATGATATATGTATTATCATTTTTAATGCAAACGACCTAATTCGGTAAATCTTTAGAAAATTGGAATCGAATTTAAACTTTATGAAAACTTGTAAAAATTGCGTCAATAAAGTTGTGGTATCCCCTGTAGGCCTAATCCACAAAATTGACAAAAAACTTTATTATATTTAACATAATAATTTACTTGATACAGATAGTATGAAAAAATAAAGATCATTTAATGAAAAATAAATTTTTGGTTGATACGATAAACTTAAAATTTCTCATGATTTCCCTCTAATTAGTACGTTTAATGAAAACATAGTTATTTTCAATTTTCAGAATGCCCGAAGTACAGGCAGTTTCCAGAATATGGGTTGAGGTCCCTTTTCTCAATGGAAATACATGTTCTGATTTCTAAAAGGTAAAAAGACCATACAGGTGGTTTAGCCCACAGCTTAGAGAGATTGTATAAAAATTTTGAAGACAGTATAGATGAGCAGTATTAAGATAATCGGAGATGAGAAATTTCAAAATTAAAAAATTCAAATTTTGCTAAGCCGTATCAACTTGAAAATTCTCATACTATCCCTCTAAGTGACAGGCTTTACAACTCATAAGTTTAAGTTTTCATTACCTTTTACAAAGCAAAACATGCATTTCCCTTGGGAAAAGATTCGTTACATCCAAGATTTGGAAACTGAGAGTACATGTTGCTCTCTCAAAATTGAGAATAACTAATTTTTCATTAAGCAAATCAATCAGAGAGATAGCATAAGAAATTTCAAGTTAATCGTCTAGACCAATTTTGTTCCATTTTGAATGCCATAAATGATAATTATTTTGACATTGGTCTATGTGATAAACTTAAACTTTCGCATGCTATCCTTGCGATGGATTTCTAGATAGAACATAAATTTTTCTCAAGTTGAAAGGAGTACAAAGTATACTCATTTTCTAGATCATGGATGTAACGAGCCTTTTCCCAAGGGAAAAGCATATTTTGTTTTGTATAAGGTAACGAGAACTTATAAGTTGTCAAGCCAGTCACTTAGAGGGATAATATAAAAATTTTCAAGTTGAAACGACTCAGCAGTTTTGAATTATTGAATTTTGAAATTTCTAGTCTCTGGCTATCTCAATGCTGCTCAACTATACCATAGTCAAAATTTTTATACTTCTAAGCAGTGGGCTTGAAAACTTGAATGATCTTTTTACCTTTTAGAAAGCAAAACATACATTTCGATTGGGAAAAGAGATGCTCAACCCACATTCTGGAAACTGCCTGTACTCCGGGCACTCTGAAAATTAAAAATAACTAATTTTTCATTAAGCAAGTCAATCAGAGAGATAGCATATGAAATTTCAAGTTAATTGTCTAAACCAATTTTGAGCTGTTCAATTTTGAATGCCTTATATGATAATTATTTCGAAATTGGTCGATACGATAAACTTCCAAATTTTCAGAGTGCCCAAAATACAGTCTGTTTCCAGAATCTGGGTTGAGCATCTCTTTTTCCAAGGGAAACGCATGTTCTGCTTTCTAAAAAGCAAATAGACCATACAAGTAGTTGTTAAGCCCACAGCTTAGAGGGATAGTAGAAGAACTTTTAAGATGATACAGTTGGGTACTATTAAGATAATCATAGATTAGAAATTTCAAAATTAAAAAATTCAATTTTTACAGGGCCCTATCAACTTGGAAATTCTTATCCTATTCCTCTGAGTGACTGGCTTGACAACTCATAAGTTCTCGTTACCTTATACAAAACAAAACATGCTTTTCCCTTGGGAAAAGTCTCGTTACGTCTGGAAACTTGGTGTACTTGCTCTCTCAAAATTGGGAAAAACTTTTAAACCACTTGTCTTCTGAACTTATATAATAATTATAAATCTTGAATAAACATTTTTCACATCACTCGCTTCTCACAGGAATTCCTTCCCTTTATAACTTGACAGTTGCGTAACCTCCCAATAAAAATTGAGTATAATCTTTTTTGATACATAAACAATGAAAATACAACACTTTCACTAGCTTGTCACGTCACAAGATTGTATAAAACATTACTGTTGCATCAAGCAAGAATATTCTCTATTATGTAAACTGAATAATCTCTAAAATCCAACAAAATAAAACACTTTCACTCTACCTTCCAGGAGACGATAGGAAAAGTTATGAACTATTCATATACACTTAAACAACTTAGAAACTTTCATGCATGAGCGATGCATAATCTTGACACTTCACTAGCTTCTCACAATACAAGACAATTTTTTCCTTATACTGAATATTATCTATGTTGAAACTTTCTTCGATTCTTGAACCAAGAAAATAAAACACACTAGCTATTTGTAAGGACCCCTTTCGACGTATAGCCTGAGAGTCTATCTCCCAGGAGACGATAGGAAAATTTAATAATTGTTCATAAGCACTTCCACAATTGTAGAAACTTTCTTGCGTGGAAGATTGATTATAATCCTAACACTTAACCAACTTGTCACATCACAAGAAAATTATATAAACAGGAAATTCTGTATAAATTTTCTTTGATTTTTGAACGATGAAAATACAACACTTTCACTAGCTTCTCATCAGGATCCCTTTCGACATACAGCCCGAGAGTCTACCTCCCAGGATACGATAGGAAAAGTTATGAATTATTCATATACACTTAAACAACTTGGAAACTTTCATGCATGAGCGATACATATTCTCGACACTTCACTAGCTTCTCACAATACAAGACAATTTTTTCCTTATACTGAATATTCTCTATGTTGAAACTTTCTTCGATTCTTGAACCAAGAAAATAAAACACACTAGCTATTTGTAAGGATCCCTTTCGACGTATAGCCTGAGAGTCTATCTCCCAGGAGACGATAGGAAAATTTAATAATTGTTCATAAGCACTTCCACAATTGTAGAAACTTTCTTGCGTGGAAGATTGAATATAATCCTAACACTTAACCAACTTGTCACATCACAAGAAAATTATATAAACAGGAAATTCTGTATAAATTTTCTTTGATTTTTGAACGATGAAAATACAACACTTTCACTAGCTTCTCATCAGGATCCCTTTCGACATACAGCCCGAGAGTCTACCTCCCAGGATACGATAGGAAAAGTTATGAATTATTCATATACACTTAAACAACTTAGAAACTTTCATGCATGAGCGATACATATTCTCGACACTTCACTAGCTTCTCACAATACAAGACAATTTTTTCCTTATACTGAATATTCTCTATGTTGAAACTTTCTTCGATTCTTGAACCAAGAAAATAAAACACACTAGCTATTTGTAAGGATCCCTTTCGACGTATAGCCTGAGAGTCTATCTCCCAGGAGACGATAGGAAAATTTAATAATTGTTCATAAGCACTTCCACAATTGTAGAAACTTTCTTGCGTGGAAGATTGAATATAATCCTAACACTTAACCAACTTGTCACATCACAAGAAAATTATATAAACAGGAAATTCTGTATAAATTTTCTTTGATTTTTGAACGATGAAAATACAACACTTTCACTAGCTTCTCATCAGGATCCCTTTCGACATACAGCCCGAGAGTCTACCTCCCAGGATACGATAGGAAAAGTTATGAATTATTCATATACACTTAAACAACTTAGAAACTTTCATGCATGAGCGATACATATTCTCGACACTTCACTAGCTTCTCACAATACAAGACAATTTTTTCCTTATACTGAATATTCTCTATGTTGAAACTTTCTTCGATTCTTGAACCAAGAAAATAAAACACACTAGCTATTTGTAAGGATCCCTTTCGACGTATAGCCTGAGAGTCTATCTCCCAGGAGACGATAGGAAAATTTAATAATTGTTCATAAGCACTTCCACAATTGTAGAAACTTTCTTGCGTGGAAGATTGAATATAATCCTAACACTTAACCAACTTGTCACATCACAAGAAAATTATATAAACAGGAAATTCTGTATAAATTTTCTTTGATTCTTGGACGATGAAAATACAACACTTTCACTAGCTTCTCATCAGGATTCCTTTCGACGAATAGCCTGAGAGTCTACCTCCCAAGTGACGATAGGAAAAATTACATATCCACTTCAAGAATGTAGAAACTTGCTTGAAAGGTGAACCCTGGAGACGATAGAAAAAGTTACATATCCACTTCAATAATGTAGAAACTTTGCATGAAAGATGAACCCAGGAGACGATAGAAAAAGTTACATATTCACTTCAACAACGTAGAAACTTTCTTGAAGGATGAATTCTTAACACTTTACTAGCTGTGACATCACAGAATAGTTATTTCTTTATATAATCTAATAGTAAAAAAACCTGAAAAATAAAAGGATATATTTTAACAAAGAATCAGTTCATGAATCTTTCATGTATTGTATACTTATCATAAGAATCCCTTTCACTATACAGCCTGAGAGTCTACCTCTCAGGAGACGTTAGGTAAATTTCATAATTATTCATAAGCACTTCGACAATTATAGAAACTTTCTTGCATGGAAGACTGAAATTCTCAACACTTTACTAGCTTGTCTCATCACATAAAAGTTATTTTCTTATATAATCTGATACATTCTATCTTCCAATTCTTTAAATATTTCATTTCTATCCGATATGGTACATTTGATCTGGATAGAAAAAGAACGTATAACTCACACAAGAAGTTGATGATCCTTTACAAGGAGACGGGGGAATCTTACAATTATATCTTAAATATTACAGATCATAACATCATAACAAATAATACTAAATGCTGAGTTTCTTGAAACTGTTTTATCACAGGCATATCATATAACCTCCCAATTAAAAATAGAAAATATCTGAAAAATAAAAAAAAACATTTAAACAAAGAATCAGTTCACAAAAACTTTACTCATATATTATATACTGATCAATATTAAAACTGAATACTTATCTAATTCTATATTGTGAAGAAAATCATGTTTATGATTATGTACACACAAAATCGACTGAATTATTTGACACTATGTAAAAAAATATATTTAGGTTAAATTTATACCATATGACACTGCTTTATGATGTGTAAAAATGAACTAAATTATATCACTAAATTATCCACATTGATTCCTTTATATAAGACTTTTTCATAAAAACATCGACTGCACAATAACTAATATACAACATGTATAAGTATTATTTATATTTGGAACTTTTTTAAATTCTGTATTTATGTTATTATTTAACACTATTTAGCAATATATATATATACAGAAACAGCAAAAGAAAATTTACGTTGATAAAAAATAACACTGCGTATGAAAACATCGTCTGTCGTCTGCGGAAAAACAACGTATACTAAAGTATATCTATATAGCCCAGAATGACGTAGATACTACGTCACCGGATATCCGTCGAATAATTGTTCTCCCGTGAGGAGAATTGAGGAGTCCGAACTTTCACTTTACAATATCATTCGATAGAAGCAATTTCACAAAATATGGCCCTGATGTGATTTTATTACTTTCATCGCAAGCTTTCATTCAAGTGCTCGTACGTAAGAAACGAAGCTGTTAATACGAAGAAAACCGTACGTCAAGGTTCCAACAGGGCAAGTTCAAAGTATAATAGGGTCTGGCTAGCGCCCGACGGCGGCGTACGTACTAAAGTACCTTATACTTGCCATCGTGGCGCTACCGCGCCCCTTGATTAAACTCTTAGAATTTTTGTGACATTAAGGGTATCAAAGGTTATAAAATTAATCTTTAATTCTTACATAGGAAGAAATTTGTAATTACTTATAATATATGATCGAGGGTATCAACAAGCAGAATAGGAAACATAATAAATAATTAATTAATAAGATAATTCATAAATACCCTCTTCATAATGAATACTAATAAATGATGTGGTGGGAGAGGGGTAAATTCCACTGCGGCTCAAAACAACTATATAATACAGCCAATGCAGGGCCTCATCTCGGGCCAATGCGGGGCCTATGCGGGGCCCTGAATTTCACTCCAACTGCAAACAACTATATAATATAGGGAGATATGTAATATAGGGAGATATATCTCCCTATATTATATTGTTGTTTTCTTCAGGGCCCCGCACGGCCCCGCACGGCCCCGCACGGCCCCGCATGGCCCCGCATGGCCCCGCATTGGCCCCGCATTGTGCTTTAGGTATAAACAGGGGCTCTCTCCATGTTAAAGTGATGGCCCTGCCATGACTGTATTATGTACAGCTTAACAATTTTAATGTAACCTTATAATAATCTTAAATATTACTTGATTAACTAAATTATTGCAGTGTTAAAGCGTAGTATTTTGATTTAAATAAATTATTGTTATTATTTGAATTATTTTTATAAATTTTTGAATATATATCATTGGTTTCCTAAGAATTTGGTATTATAAAAGGACCATCTACAATTTTTAACAGAAATTTTAAAAATTTTTATTTTGTGATCGTAATTTGTTTTTAATCTCATTATACGAAATAATTACCATAAAGTAGACTATTTTATTGTATTTTCGACAATAGCTGTACTATGACAATGTTTTATTACAGGCAATATTTGTCTAAAATCTCCTCCTAAAATAAATATTTTATCTCGAAAAGGTTTATTTGTATTACAAATATCTTTGAAAGTATTTTTTACTATTTCTAATGCTTTTTTTTGGTATCACAGAATCTTCATTCCAAATTATAACATTGGTGTTATGTAATGTGTTTTTATGTGATTATAATTTTATAAATGCAGTTTCTGTATTATCTAAATCTAATGGTAAAGAAAATGCTCTACGACTGGCCATACCGTTAGTTGGGAGATTTTTGACGCACCTGACGACGCCTACTTTCCCAATTTTCGGGAAAACTGGCAACAGAGGGGAGCGTTGATCCTTAACTGCAAAGCGGCCGAGGACAAGTCATGGCTGTTAGAGAAGGTCGAGAAGTGGAAGGGCGAGGGACTCCAGGTCAAGGCCGTTGGCATGGCGGAACTAGCCAAGATAGACTAGATCGACTAGAGCCTTCATCTACTGCCCGGGATCCAAAAATCCTAAGGTGGTGATCAAGAATATAGGGCGATAAAACCCGACCCTCAAGGCTGAATGCTGGGTGGTGATTGGCTTTTAGAAGGCCACCAAAGGGGTCGAGGCCGGAGGAAGGGAGGAGATGGTTGTGAGAATACTCCTGGAAGGGGAGGAGGTCGAGGCGCTGAAGGCCCTATACTGGCGACCTTTTCTGGGGAGTAGTAGGGCGCATGTCATCCCCCTGAATGGAAAGGACAAAGGACAAGGGGAAAAGAAGGAGGAGAATGCCATGAAGGTGGAAACCACCAGGGCAGAGGTGGGGGCAGCGGCCACAGAGGAAGAAACCCCTAATGACAATTAGGGGGACGAGGCTAGGTGCGGGCGCGACCATGGGTACTAGCTCTGTAGCAGCAACCACAATTGCGTTCGCGTAGATTATCTTACACCACTGCAAAAGCGCCACAACTGTTCTAGCTAAGCGCATGGCAGAGGTAGACTCAGGTATCTGCCTGATCAGAGAACCTTGGATTATTAAAGGCAGGGTTATGGGTTTAAGCAGCTGCGGAACTCGGATCAGTGGTGCAGGGAACTCTGTAAGTGCGTGTATCATTTTACAAGGACTGTAGACTGAGACAGTGCCTAGGCACTGCACGAAGGACCTGGCCACAGCCAGGGTGAAGTATACGCCAGGAGGCGTTAGAAAGAATCTACTCGTGTCAGCGGCGTACTTTCCCTACGAGGGGAAATGCCCGCCAGACGAAGTAGAGGCTCTAGTTAAGGAATACGAGAGGAATGGATCCGAGCTGGTGATGGGATGCGATGCAAACTAACACCACACGGTTTGAGGAAGTTCTGACATAAATGAAAGAAGGGAATGGATGTAATGAACGTAGGCAATAAATCAAAGTTTGAGAACTCGATAAGGGAGGAAGTTATCGACGCCACTCTCGCAACGAGATCTCTATGATAAAAGATAAAGGGATGGAGGGTCTCGGAAGAGGTTACTATGTCGGATCATAATCAGATTGTATTCAACATTGGTGGCGAAAGTACGTTGGCAACTTATGGGAGAAACACAAAGAAGACCAACTGGCAAGGCTACAGGGAGAGCCTAGCGTCGAGGATAGGTACCTTTTCGAGGTCCTACGGGAGGGCAAAGGATATCGAGCATGGATTCGAGATTCTTACCGAAGTTATCCTGAACTCGTATGAAGAAAACCGTGGACTCAAGAGAAGGGTCAAACCCAAGGGAGCACCCTGGTGGAGTAAGTCATTGGGAAAGCTACGTAAGGGCATAATAAGACTCCGAAATTGGTCCAAGTGAACCTGAACGGAGGAGGATGTGTATAGATTTAGGTTAGCGCGCAGGGAATACAAGAATGTCATTGATAAGACCAGGACCATGGGGTGGAGGAGGGCCTGCAGCGTATGGACGGACCTTAAGGACACGGCCAGTTTGTGCAGAATACTCCAGATGATAGGCGACAACGGGGATGTAGTGGCGGGAGTCATGCACTACGCGTTGAGCCTCGTGGAGGAGTGGTGCAACACAGTGAGTGGCTTGCCTTGAATGGCATTCCACTGTAACTGTCAAAGGAGGTTAAATACCTGGGTATCACAATAGACTCAAAGCTCAACTGGGGTTAGCACATAAGGGACTAATGTGCGAAGGCTGTGAACACCTTCTGGTTGTGCATGAGGGCGATAGGAACAACCTGGGGACTGGGACAGACCCAAGTAAGATGGGTTTACGAACCTATCGTAAAACCGAGGCTGAAGCACGGTGCCATTGCATGGGCACATAAGTGCGGCCAGAAAGGACATGCGGGGGCGCTAGACTGAATCCAAGGGCTGGTGGCGCGAGGAATGGCGCAATCCATGAGGTCGACCCCGACGGTTGCCCTGGAACTCCTGCTGAGAATCCCACCGCTGGCCGGGGACATAAGGGCGGGGGCTTTCAAGGCATGCATCAGGCTCTCCGGAGCCAGGTCGAGTGATAGGTTCAGGAATTAAGAGATAATGAAGGAGATCACGAAAGATAGTGATTGGAAGGAGTTCCATTGGATGGTTGGGGAATAACGGTTCACAAAACCATATAAGATTATAGGGTCATACCGGAGAAATCGGAATAGATTGGGGGCACACACGATCTACTCAAGGTGGGGGAGGTGTGGTTTACGGATGGCTCAAAGACGGATCAGGGGATAGGAGCAGGAGCGTGGAGGAAGGGCGGCACCAAGGAATTGGTTTACAACCTGGATTCATACGCGACTGTATTCCAGGCAGAAATCAGGGCTATAAGAGAGTGCTCTCACTGGATACAGAATGAGGGAAGCAACCATAGGTTTATTTACAATATGCACGGATAGTAGAGCGGCGCTCCTGGAACTGGACGCTATCCGATTCGACTCAAGAGAGCTGATGGGGTGCAGACAGTCACTGGAGACGCTGGCTGAGCAAAAGGAGGAGAGGATAGTTTAGGTACCTGGGCACGCATGCATCATCGGTAATGAAAGGGTAGACCGCCTAGCGGGGAGGGGCTCTCGACTGGTAAGGGCTAAGCTCTACAGGATGGCGGTACCTGCCTGCGCAGTGGATAGCGCGGTGAAAAGGTGGCTCCAGAAGGATTTGGGGAGGAAATGAAGAGGGACAGCAGGACCCCATCAAGCGAAATGCATGCTGGGGGATGAACCATCCCAAGAATGGTTGAACGCTCTGAGTAGGTCAAGTAGGACCGAACTCAGGCTGACGGTGGAGTTCTTGACCGGACACTGGCGGGTGGGATACCACCTGTACAAGATGACAATGCGGAGGAGGAGGGATGCAATGTGCAGATGGTGCGGGTGGAGGGAGGAGACCACGCAGCACCTCGTGTGTAGATGCCCGGCTTTTACGGGCACGAGGCACGGGGTATGGGAGGGTACCATTCGTCGATCCGGAATTTATGCAAATGCAGGAGGTTCAGTCAGTGCTTAACGTGATAGGGGCTATAGATAGGTTAGGCTAGGTGGAGCGTCCGTTAGGATGTTTAACAGTAAATGATGAAGGAACAGGAGGAAAGGCATAATGGGCTAGCTCTGAGTGCCAGAACCGGCCCGTTCCCGAGCATTGGCCGCCGGTATCACCTCCAGGGACTTATCCAGGGACTCCAGGTGATACTGATACTGATACTGCCGTCCCGTCCTATCATAGATAATGGATGAAATACTAAATGTCAGTGTAATTAACAATATCATAAAATTTTTAATATAGTTAATTTATCGTCCTATTATCCTATAATGGGTACTACTCGAAACGTTATATTAAACTAAGAGAACGATGGCCTCAAATAATAATAATAATTGGAATTCCATTTTTTAATTAAGTAAAGATTTAAAACTGAAAGCTGTAAACTACATAAATATTAATTTCCAATTTTTCAGCTTGATTTATTTTCCAACTTGAGTCATAGAAATTTATTTTATAACATTTTTTTAATATGTAATAATAGTTACAATTACTTTTAATCAACTTCCTATAATCTTCCGATAATAATAACAAAGTTTTATAAAACATACATACAAATAACCAAAAATTGAGCTTAGAATGATTGCAAGATTAAGTTTGAATTCTCAAAAATTGGTTAAAATCGATTAAGGGGACACAACACGTTTAAAATCTGAACATAAAATTATAAAAAATTAGTATAAAATGAAATAATATGTTAGACAAACTTTTCATGCTTATAGTATGTTCACTTACCTTCAATTTAAGCACTTATAATCCAAGTTTAGACCTACCTATCCGGAATGGCACTCCGCAGACTGATTTTCACCATCCGTAAGATTCCAGGTAACCATATCCTTCGATTGAGCTCAAGTTTCGTGAGTATGTTCTATATTGATTTGAATACTTTGAAAAATTTTAATTAAAAAAAAAGTTAATTTTTTTATTTATAATATTTTTTATGCCACATTTTTATTTATTAAACAAATTTGAAGCTTTCAAATCAAAATCCCTCTGTTCATACGAAAACTATACTTACATAGAGAATAGTCAAAAAATTTCAGCTCAATCGAAGCATATGGTCACCTAGAATCCTACGGACAGTGAGCTGAAATCATGAAAAACCAAAGTTGGAGAAAATTGACTTTAAAGTTCATTGATGCATATTGTAATATAAGATAATTTATTGCTTAACAAATCTCTTGGAACTATTTTTCCATGGATCCTTGGTGGTAGACCATTACTTTCAGGATTTATATGGTATACTGAATGTATGCCAATGTGTTGAGTACGCTTCTGAGAACCTGTAAACAAAAAATGAGAAATTGTGAATTTTAACATTAGATTAATTTATTGTATTTAATACTAAAAAATGCATGTTTATTCTTACCTAATTATTTTGTTGAGGTCTCCAACTTGATTTGATGGAAGAAAAATAGAATTCCATGTTAGCGTCAATGCAATATCCACTGAAAAAAATGAAATAAATTAATACTTCAAAAACCATAAAAATCAGCTAAAACAATATAGAGAAGAATACTCATCTTTTTTCGTAGTCCTTGCCAAGCCTTTGCTTTTGACTCCTTAATGTCCACCAGCAGCGTGGGAGTCATCTTCCTGCATTCGTCGAGCTCTTAGCCTAAGAGCTCGTACATCTCTAGTGTTGGCCTGGACTTGTCGTTCAGCATCGTAAAGCCTTGAAGTGTCAGTTGCGTTGGCCCACTCTGCAACAGCACCTCTGGAGACTTCTCTGCATCGAACAAATGTCACTTCAATTTTAAATCCTAATACTGTTGATTCAGAAAACTGCACATCACTATGACACTGTTTACAACACAACATATTTTGGAGTTCAGGAAATAGAATATTGATGTCAATAATTCTATTCTTGACTCCGGAGAGGCCTTCTGCTGCTGGAGTTTCAAGTTTTCTTGAAGATGTTGAAGGTCTTGGTTGTGCAGTTGAGTCTACTGCGTCACTGGGTCTAGTTCCTGTAAATGTTCTTGGTCGCGTTTTACTTCTTCCTCAGGAGTATTTCCTATCTAAATGAGTGTTAGGCAATCTGCCCTTGTTATCACTCATTGTCATAACTAACTAATTTAAACTAAAAGCTAAACTAACTAAAATTTCTTTTAACTACTCTGAACTTTTCACTTTAAAAAATCAAAATATAAATAACTTTAGAAGAAAAAAAAATGGTAATAAACACTACTGAAAAAATGGTAAATAGACAAATAACTAAATTTAACTATGTTTGCACTGTGCAAAAAATCTTACATTCAAGAACTTTCAAATATTTGAAAGCTATGGTAAAGCAGATTTGAAAGCACACTGATTCTAACCTTTACGTACTTTACAAAACAGGACATGGTATACATGGTCGGTAAATGGGGAGTTCAAATATTTTCATCACAGCGGTCGTCACGTTTTGGTTACAGAATCGCCGCCTAAACTGTTGCGAAGAGCGCGCATATTTGTATTTCACCTAATGACTATATAGTTTCATGAAACTCAGAATGAAAAAAAAATCATCATTTATTGTTATAAAATAATTTACGAAATACGTATGTACGTTCAAGAGCGTATGTGTGTATGCGAGTGATACACACACACACACACATGCGCGCGAACATATACACATTCGCACATAAATACATTCATATGCGAGGAAAAAGTTTCCTGTAATACGATATATGTGTTGTGACGAGTATCGTCACCGAGCATGCTTATTTGATTTTAATGTATTGCTTTTGTGCTTTTGCTTGCATGTCTTACTTTTCAGATGTTCCCGCCGTACCAGAACTGTACGAGAGCTGATGTGTTTGTGAACGCGCCGTCTGGTGAGAGAGCGCGTGAGAGAGAGAAGCTTGTGACGTCACGATAGGTTAGGAGGTAGATTCGATTCGACTATCGAGCGGGCAGGATCGCGCTTATTTAGAGAGCCATCGAGCTATATTTTGTATTGTTGTATAAAGTGCGTAACGCGGGTGCGATTAGAGTGTATCGGAGGGCTGTTGTCGTGGATTACCAGATAGCTGGATTATAGCGGAATCGCATATTTCCGGATTCTTGTGTTCGAGTACTCAACTGATTTGTAAGTACCAGTTTCTCTCTCAGTCTCACCAGCGCGTTCATTGCTATTAGCTCTCTCCCGACCGTCCATCTACGTGCTGAGTACGCACGATTGTATATATTTGTTGTTGCCACGATTGTAACTTTCGGAGCTTAATATATGCAATAGCATTCTACCGAATAATTCGTGTATTTCATTTGGTAGTTTTATGCTTTCCCTGTTCCCCTTTATCTAAAACCCACGGAGAATTTAAGTAGAGTAAATCTACATTTAACCTGGACAATCCCCGTTACATTGGCGCCCATCAGTGGTTAGATTTAGCTAGAGCAGGGAATAATTTTGTAGGAAAAACTTAGTGCGAAATCGCGAGTGTTCGTTATAGGCGGATAAGCGTGCGGAGATATACATTGCGTGAATAGTGTAGCGAGCGAGCGCGAACGTTGCCGAGTGTTTACATCGCGCGGCTAGACTTGTCGTCCGCGAACGAAAACATTGCGCGCTTTCAGCTACCGAAAATTTTAGCATTGGCTGAAATATTATTTCGGGAAATAAGTTTTATTTTCTCGTCGCGTGATTTATATGCTTGATGTTGGCGATTAATCAGTATACGTAATTACTGGATGAATAGTAGTATAGCGAATCGAATCTCAGATTGCGATTATACTAGGGGAATAATTTTTTGAATATTATTGATTGAAAAATTAAGTGTAAATAATTGTTTTTCCTAGTGATATTAAATATTATTTTTATTATTTATATTATTTGATATAATTGCAGTCAAATCGACTGGTTAATTTTTCTGACTTATATATTGTGTGAGTAGTAGGGGTGGGTTATACCCCGCCACCGGCGACAAGGGAGATGGCGCCGCCTGGCGCCAGTGACGTCACGGCGAGGGGTGCGATATAAACGACGACGGCAGATGGCGGGGCGGCCGGACTCGCGGAGAGGGTGGCGGAAGGGTTAGCCGGGGGCCAGCGAGACTCCGCGGAAGGGTTAGCCGGGGGCCAGCCAGACTCCGCGCCGCCGCCCGGCAAAGCAGCTTGTCCCCGTACCGCCGCCGCCGCCGCCGCCCGGGTGGGAGCCTGGCCCCGCGGTGACGAGCGCTGACTCCGCGCCGCCGCCCGGGTGGGAGCCTGTGCGTGGGGGAGAGAGAGACGGTGGAGTGTGCGCCAGATGGTGCGAGAGAGAGCGTAGAGCGCAAGAGTCGAGAAAATTCCAAGTCCCCCGAAATAGAGAGAGTGGGGGTGTCTGGAACGGGAAAAGCCGAGAGGTACGATATAAACGACGCATGCGCTCTGCATCTTCTGCCACGCGCCAGATGGTGCGAGAGAGAGCGTAGAGCGCAAGAGTCGAGAAAATTCCAAGTCCCCTGAAATAGAGAGAGTGGGGGTGTCTGGAACGGGAAAAGCCGAGAGGTATGATATAAACGACGCATGCGCTCTGCGTCTTCTGCCACGCGCCAGAGTCGAAAATTTTTCAAGTCCCGAAAGTGAGAGAGTGGGGGGGCCTGGAAAAAATATCGATCGGCGCGCGTTATACCCGACGCCTGCGCAGAGAGAGCCGAGAGAGAGAGAGAGTAGAGCGCAGACGAAAATTTTCAAAGTCCCCGACCGAAGCTAACCGACGGGGCGCGAAGCTGGCCGAGGGGAACGGCGCTAGCCGAGGGGGAGCGAAGCGAGCCGAGGGGTCGAGAGCATCGGCTCGATGCTGTGTGTGTGTGTGTGGGGGGGGGGGAGACTATGCGTGGGAGAGAGAGAGAGAGAGAGAGAGAGAGAGTCCGGAGAGAGAGAGCGTCGAGAAAATTCTCAAGTCTCCGACGGGGCGCGAAGCTGGCCGATGCTGCGCTAGCCGAGGGGGACCGAAGCGACCCGAGGGGGTCGAGAGCTCGATGCTGTGTGTGTGTGTGTGTGTGGGAGAGAGAAACTCCGCGCGCGCGCGAGAGAGAGAGAGAGAGAGAGAGAGAGAGAGAGAGAGAGATGCTGAGACGTTGGGAGAGAGAGAGAGTTATAGGGATTATGGGAACGGATAGAGTTATATGTGGGTTTAAACGCAATGAAAAAAACCCTTTTGGTATAATTAAATTATATTGTGCGAAAAATTAAAAAAAAATTATGTATACATACATAAAAAGCCATAAAATAAAAAATACAGCTGGTATTACGGAAATAGACGACCCTCTGTAGGGTGGCTCTCGCGAGGGGCGGACCCGCCCTATGGTTACAATGTAATAGTTTTCAAAGTACATCTCGCTAAACACTTCCATTATAATTTCGACATTATTTTTACTAGTATAGCTTATCCGCGTGTATTGCAATAACTCATTCAACCCCCAGGCGTCGAATTGGGGCTGGTTTACACCATCTTGCACACGATTATTACGCTCCCTTGCGATCCGGCGGTCGGTCCGCCGACAAACCCAATTTTCAAACTAAAAACAGAACAAAATAATTTAATTATAATAATAAAATATAAAATATATATATTTTTTAATTAAAAATACTTACAATAACGATTGTTCGTTTGGGTGTTCGGTATCCGTACATGATGCTGCTTATGTTCGTTTTTCAAATTCCTCAGGAGGGCGATGTAGCTCTGACGAGAATACGACAGAAAATCACGCGCTGGCAAATTTTCGTCCTCTCCAGAGGTCCACCGTCATAAAAAAGCAAAGCCGCCGTCATCTTGTGCAGATAACTTTCTCTAAAAAACTTTAGGAAAACGTAGGCGCCTTTTTCACCTGTACCGAGCGCTGCAAGGCCCCCCCCCCGCGCCTAGAGTCGGCTCTTTTTCCCGACGCAGGTAGCCTCCACGCGAAGGGGTCTTGCCATCCGTGTTGTACGGCCCACGCCGTGTTTGCTATACCAGTATAGCCTACTATGACTATATCTATACAGCAGTGCGCTGAGGCTTTGGCTATATAGCTATATAGCATCTCGAACCAGGGGCTGTGTCTTCCTAGACCTTCGAAATACAGACTTGTTGAATCTCCGGCAGTCTCAAAGTGTCCGTCGTTTCGAACGCAAGTTTTTGAATCTCCGAGAAAAAGTTTTCATTATTTCAAAAAAAAATGTCGGGAGAGCATTTTACCGAGGAGGAGATGGCCCGCTTGCGCGAGGAGGTCTGGGAATCACTCCCAACCATTGCAGCGGAGTTATTTACCCGGGGAGCAGTGCCGGAAGGAATACGCTCTACAGACCGCGAAATATATGACAAAGTAAGTATATTTTTTACTTATACGCCCTATTACAAAAGACAATTTATAAGTTAAAAATATAATTTTTAGTTTCAGAATAGCTGGGCAATAAAAAGAGATAATCTTGAATACCCCCGTAAAATAACGAAAGCGTTTTTCGCCGGTCAAATCCCGGTAAGAATCCTCACATGTATTTTTAATATGTTATTTATCTAAATATTTATCTAAATAATTATTATTTTTTCAGTATCACATGTGGGCGCTGTACCGTAATGCAAAAAATTCGTTCTTTAGAGAGAACGATTTGCTAAACTCTATGTCCAACGGGATAGCAGATAACGAGAAAAATTTTTATTTAACCAGGTTATTCGAATACGAAAGTTATTATATTAAAAATAATGATATTGTATACGCTATAGAAATTTTTTCGAACCTAATCATGATTAAAAGAAACGGGTGTTTAATTTTTAAAGAACCTCGTAATAGAGAGTATTTATGTAATAATCCCGATAATTTAAAAACATGTAGCGCGATGGCAATTCTTAAACATTTGTATCCCTAAAAATTTTGTATATTTTTATTAATGTGTGAATATATGTAATTTTTTGAAAAACTCAAATATTATTTTCCCGTCCAAGAACAACTCCTTTATTCCCACCCATACCAATTCGCTTATTTTCTGATGAATTTTTTATAAAGAAGACTTATTTTCTATTTGATGATTGAAATCCTAATTTTCTGTTAAATAAAAAATATTTCCCATTGGAGCATTAACACGACCGGCAGGCGGCGGTGTGCTTTTTGTACAAGACAAAGAGAAAGCTAATGTAATTCGAAAAACACACGACTGGTCCTGGTACTCAAAGCGGTGGTGGCTGCAACGGTGACATTTCTTTTAAACCAGCAGCAGTCTGAAATAGCTGTCAATGCCCTCGGATACAGGTATACAGGTTACCGTTCGAACTCTGCTGCTGTACAAAAGCGTACACCCTCCGGTCTAGCGCCGGTTCGGAAAAATGAGTCATTTGTGACGGTCTCCGCATAGCTCTCGGCGCCCTCGCAGCTGGGGCCTTCTGCCGAGTGAAAATAGGTAGCGTCCCATTAAGGATGAGGGATAAATAACTCTACGAAAATAAATGCGCTTTACACTTTAGGATAAATTTCGTTTTTATTCAAAGAAAATTTTACATTCACAATTTTTCACATAATTTAAGAAGACAATTTTGTACAATTTTTATATGCATGGTAGTTAATTCAAGATACAAAATATCGTAGTAGTAATTTAAAAAATAAGAGTCTTTTGATGCATCAAAATAGTTTAATACAGTTTCGTGAATATCTCGCGAATTTTTTTTTATTATTGTTTTAATAATAACGTCGCTATTGTTGGCAAAGATATCCGACTTTTTAACAAAAAACGAAAGTTCTTTTGAAATAAACTCTTTACACTTGTTGGCCAATGCTCCGATACGCTCTAAGCGGCGATAGCGCTCGTCCACACATACAATCGCACTCTTCAATCCTTGAAAGGTGATTTTTTGTAACACCACAGCCGGTGAGAAATTTTTCTTATTTTTATCCTCAAAATCGGTGTTACTTTTTGCAAAGTAAATTGACATTACGCCGTAAGACGTAGTGAAGCGCAGTAGCGTCTCATTATCCAACGATATATCGGAGGGATAGACGGGAGAATCCGAGTCGAAATACTGCGTTATTTTTTCGAGGTTATTTATCAGCACTGTCCATGCGGATGAACTTAAGGTCTGGCCGTATGAAGATTGGTTGTTGATAAGCCGAATCGTTGGAGTGAAGACGTCTGCATCGTCGTTGTAGAATAGACCAACACAAATTTTTTTCGTGTCCGAACTATTTAACGAATACACGGTTGACAGCACATGCATGGGCGATGCTTTACGTTCCTTCGGCGCCTCCATCATGATAAGCTTTGTTTTTTCGCCTCCATTGGGAAAACCGATGTCGTTTCTTTTCACCAGCATCGCCTGAGCCATTGTCTCGGTAAAACGTCACTGTACGAGCACAATATATACTATTCGATGTGATCGGTTCTAGAGCTAGCTGAACACTGAGGGGACCCGTCCCAATTAATAGATACTTATAGCGCGCATCTGTTTTTAAAAAAAGATGTCACCTACACCCTCGCACCTCTTATGCACGCACGCACGTCGATGCTGTTGGCTAGATGACCATATGTGTGCTCGAGCGTTAACGGAAAAATATTCCCTAAATACGTATTATATGTATATCGCTATTTTACTACTTTTCTCTAAAAGTTTTTCAGAGAGGCACGACGACTAATCGATTCGTCGATCGTTTCTTACTAACACTCTTCCGTAAAAGCTTTTCTCGAACCATGCATATGTGGAAGTCGAGCCCCCGAAAACAGAAACTGCATCGCCTAGCATTATAAAAGCTCCGGTCGGTCCAATCCTAGTATTTAGTCTTTTCCTCAAACGCCGAGCGAACACTTCGTTGGCCGTGATATTTCTTGTGTCTACTGCTTGCTTGTGTATCCTATACAAAAATGCCAACTCCCGAGGCAAGAAAGATAGTCGCCGACTTTCAACACGTTGTAGTGACCTGCGCCGCGCTAGCGTGCGTACGATACGAACGTTTACGGCAGCGCTGCAGCCCCGAGTGGTGGTCGAGATTTTTTGACCTGCCAATATCGTCGCTTGTGTTTGAGTATTTTTACATACTTGCATTCAGCGATTTGAAGGATGTGTTTACGATGTACGATGTGTGCATCAACCAATGTAACTTAGCGATTTATCTTGCGGGTCGATGTCTCACTGCTGACGACAGGATCGACATAGATAATTATTCACAACCGCTTATGCAACGGTTTTACGAATTGCGTAAGTTTCAAATTTTTTAAAGTATTTTTTACACATTTATAATATAGATTTAAAAAATAAATTCATGTTTTTATAGGACGTCTCCACGCTCTGGACGTAGTTCGCGAAGAAACACGCGAATTTGTGCTCAGCATTATGAGCGAAGCCAGGACTCAGATCGTTGAAATCATGTCGATGATTCAAAATGTTACGAGCCCCGACGACGAAATTAGTGCGGATGACACGCGGAGAATGGAGCGACGACGGGTGCAGCTAGCGGTGAATTTGGGTACACAGCAGAATACCGTACCCTCGGACCATATGAAAAAATGTCGAGAAGTGTCTCTCGCTGCCTATCGAGGTGAGCAATCAATTTTTATCTTTTTTCCTACATCATTTTCTTATATCTACGTCTTTTAATCGTAGCATGTGAGGATATGATTATTGCACCTTGGCTACCGGCTCCTCGGACGACAGCAAAGCGTGTATTTGAATGGATTGTTACAGAATTTTATAACGATCCAAAGTCATTCCCACCATCGGGGGATGATGTGTACAGAACGTTTGAGGCGTTTCGGGGGCCGGCCGAGGGTTAATTGTCAGTAATTTTAATTTAAAAGACATTTCATTGTAAAATTCTTAAACTAATTTTTGTTTTTATTGATTACAGATACTGTAGCGCTAGAGAAGGGCAAGGAGGACACTCTTGAAAATCCCACGAAAAGGAGAAAAAGTTTTAACGGTGACGAGTGTCAAAACAATACGAATCGTGAAAAAACTGTGTCAGAGCCGGTGGTTGTGCAGGCAGACGTGCATAGTGAAATTTGCGCTGACGGCTGCAGCTACGGCAGTCAGGACTCGGCGCAGCAGGAGGGCCCCATCGTTCAAGTCGGAACGGGCCGAAGTAGGTCAACTACCCCGCAGCACTCGCAGTCAGAGCTAGATGGTAGGTCTTTAAATGTATTGTGTGGCGATGCGGTGTGCGAGAGAGTGAGTCTGTGCGACAAAGCTGTGAACAGTAGCGGGTGCGTCGATAATTCCGAAACGCAGTGGTTCGATGATTTTGAGGGGAAAGGTAGTAAAACCGACGTGGAAAAAATTCTAGAAAAACGAAGTATTTTGTCTATAAAAAACAACGACAATTTGTGTCTGCCTCGCGCGTTAGCTTGCGGTGAAGTATTTATTCGAAAAGACGCGACACCCGAATGGGCTAAGGAATGGCGCGACATAAAAGAAAAACTTGCTCATCAAAAATATTGCGCGTCGCGATTAATGGTAAAATCGGGGATTGAAATCGAGCCAGATCGTGGATGCGGGCTCCGCGAACTCGAAAAGTTTCAAACATTTTTTCAAAAACAGAAAATAGCTATTCGCGTTTACGTTTACGAAACTTTCGGTAACAAAGATACACCACTATTTTTCGACGGTACGCAATTTGGGCCATACGAAAAAGTTATTAACGTAATGGCATATCGCGAACGCGAACATTTCGATCTAATATTAAATTTATTAGCTGTGCGTAGTGGATTATTTTTTTGCGAACGTTGTAATTTTTCGTACAAGAACATAAACCAACATGCCTGCGAAGCCATATGTGACGCATGTTTTGGTACGCCGAGATGCAGTGTTTCTGAAAATAAAAATATTAATTGCAACGATTGCGGGCGTCGTTTTTACAACGATGTATGTTACAAATATCACCGTCAAATAGGTTCTGCGGTTCGAAGTAAAAAAAATCTTGCAAAGCGAAATTTAAGTAGATCGTTATGTTCGAGTTATTTTGTTTGTAAAATTTGTCATCGCATCGTTAATAATTTAAAAAAAAACACGAATGTGGTAAATTTTATTGTAAAACTTGTCGCGGAATTCACTCGTCAAATGATTTGTGTATGATGCAAACCGTGACACTCAAACAAAAAACAAAAACTCACCCCGAGAACTGTTTTATTTTTTATGATTTCGAGACACGCGAAGAAAAACAAAATGAAAGCGCAGTAAAAATTTTAAAACCAATTTTGTGTGTTGCGCAAGTATGCTGCGACGTCTGCTTTTCGGACGAATCGTCGAGTCTGTGTGCATTTTGCGGAGTACGCGAGCATGTGTATACAGGTACAAACTGCGTCGGACTCTTTCTCGATTTCGCGATTCGAGAAAAGAAAATCGGCTTCAACGCGTTTATTTGTATAGCTCATAATGCCAAAGCCTTCGATGGCCAATTTATTTTGAAACATTTAGTAGATAACGGTAAAGACCCCGAAGTTATTTTAAACGGGCGGAACATAATACGTATGCAGATCGGAAAAACTATTTTTATTGACTCGTTAAATTATATACCAGCAAAACTTGCATCTTTTCCGAAAACTTTTGGCCTCGCCGAGGGCGTTAAGAAAGGATATTTTCCACATCGTTTTAATACCGTCGAAAACGAAAATTATAAAGGCGCGTATCCGCCTGCGGAATGTTATTGTCCCGACGCAATGACTGTGCAAGAGCGTGAAAATTTTTACGAGTGGTACTCATCGGTCGCGAACGAATTTGAATTTGATTTAAAAAAAGAACTGCTTGAATATTGCCAGCAAGACGTAGTCATCTTGCGACAAGGTTGCATGCGATTTCGACAAATTTTCTAGATGTAGCAAATGTCGACCCGTTTGCCGAAAGTGTGACACTCGCAAGTGCCTGCTCTCGGGTCTATAGAAAAAATTTCCTAGAGCGAGACACAATAGGTCTTGTACCTGCGCAAGGATATTACGAACCGGCAACCACTCCCAAAAATGTATAGAGTGGCTTTTGTGGGAAGAGCATCGGCTCGGTCGCAATATCGTACACGCGGGCCGTAGTCGAGAATACCGTTTAATCGAGGGTCCAATCGTCGACGGTTTTTTGTCTGTAGATAACGCGAAAGGTGTCGTTTATCAGTTTCACGGATGCTACTGGCACGGTGTCCAGCCTGTTTTAAAA
>JACCIB010001584.1:0-28230 GCA_018906965.1 Philotrypesis tridentata | reverse complement strand
CTTAACGATTTCTGCATTAAACGAAATTAAGGAATTAATGTCGATAAAATATGGTTTTCAACTATAAGTTATCGCTTCGCGTTATGTAAAACTTTTTAAACTAGCATTGAATTTAATCGATTTTCGTAGGATAACATACTTATTTCTATATATATTTACGCATGTGTAACGTTTTTAAAATCGTATGTGTATACGAGCGCGCGGCACACACACATACACACATATACGCGCTTATTCATGGCG
This sequence comes from Philotrypesis tridentata, assembly GCA_018906965.1. Lineage (NCBI taxonomy): Eukaryota > Metazoa > Arthropoda > Insecta > Hymenoptera > Pteromalidae > Philotrypesis > Philotrypesis tridentata. The sequence continues at coordinate 27,987 of JACCIB010001584.1, read as the reverse complement.
TCAAGTGGAGAAAATGGTTTAAAAAGGCAACCAAAGGTCCGACGTTAATGCTTTTTTTTTAATTTTATGTATTTTTGCCTCAACTTTCACGTCATGTTAATTAAATTTTCATAAGTGCCATACAAACACAAGAAAATTTCATATTTTCTGTTATATGCAATACTACATAATGTATTCATATCGTGTGTGTATATTAATTTAAAAGATCAATACAAGGATAGTGTTTGCTTACGATTTCAGCATTAAACGGAATTAAAGAATTAATGTCCATAAAATATAATTGTATACAACTTTCTGGAGCTGCATTGAATTTAATCGATTTACATGAGATTATACTTATGTATATAAATGTTTGTACATGTCTAAAATAACTTTTTATCTGTTTCAACAGCGAATATGATTTTTTTGTAAGATCCTACGTGTATATACGCATACAGCACGCACAGATACACACACACGCACGCGCAGTACACAAACATACACACACGCGCGCGCGCAGCACACTAACATACACACACGCGCTTGCGGGGGTTTTTTATGGCATAAAGTGGAGAATGGATTATAACGTATAGGAGAGGAACTGTCACTTTTAGCGCAGTATGAGGAAAAATTGTTTAATAAGAATTAAATGCATGCACATTTTTTTAATTTTCAAATATTACATATTTTAATCTATATTGACACAAAAAAATTAATGTAGCTAGAAAATAAAATAATAATTATGAGTGTTAATTCTGTTTACTCTTTTTGCTTGGCGGAGAATTTAGATCATGGTTGTCGTCATCATCGTCATTGTCTATATAAGCGAAGTTAACGTCACTTTCTAGCGCTGGTAGTTGCATTTCTTCATTTTCTAAATTTTCAGTTTCACCTATAATCGGTAGATCTGTTAGGATATCATCAGCATCCTCATCAGAATCTTCTTCATTAATATCTATTTCAGCTATGTTAGCGCAATTTTTGCCTTCACAATTTTTGCACAAAATCGTGCATAAAATACTCATTTTTTTACAGCTACATCTTTGAGTATTGCATCCTGTAGTACAAGTGCAAGACACTATTTTTAATAAATTTTCTGGTATTGTTAATGCATCTGTAGTTTTAGGTAGTAAGCCAAGTTTTGTTTTCTTCCAGCCCCAATCTACTGCATTCAGTGAACTATCCATTTCCCATTGTCGCAGCTGAAAGTATACTCTGAAACAATGACAAGCACTTGCTCCCTCTGTTGGAGGAAGCATAGATAAAGTAAACTTTTTTTGCAAAGATAATCTTTTAAACATGTTAAACCTCCATAACTCTAGAGGCTCATCAATATTTTTTTGTCCATAAAGTAATTTAATCAGCTTTATACCAGAATTAACAATATTTTTTTGATCGACGTTTCCCTCGTTAAAGCACCGTATTTCATTTAATAATTTTAAATTGTTTTTCAATGTATTGACAATTTTAGCTTTTCCTAAATTAAAGAAAGAGGATTTTGTGTCGCAACCAGAAAATGCATGCAAAAAACCAACAAAATCCTTTAATTCTTCATAATTAAAACTATTACTAGTATAAACTTTAGTTATTGTTTTTCCAATTTTGGGTTTTAAAAAATAAATATTTGTTTTATTTCTCGCTAACTGTGATAAAATTACTAATAAATCTACATCTTCTCCTACAATTACAACAGATTCAAAACTAGACGAATAATTTATAGCAGTGTGAATAATTAAGGCATCGGCATCTTCAGGGGCTTGTTTAGAAAAAATGGCAGTTTCCTTCAAATGTTCACATAATAAGTTGATTATTCTTTTTTTATTTTTTTCATTGGATAAAAACTTTGATTGGGGTATGGCCTTCATATTACCTTCTAATTCTATTTCTGGTGCAGTACTATTTTTGTAAGCGTCTTAATCGTTCTGAGTTTTTTGTGCTATTAGCATAATTCTCATCGGGATAACCATCAAAAACAATGCAACATTGATGACCTTTATCGATAGTAAGAAGTTTTATGTGTTGAATATATTTTTGACAAATATCATTGTATGTTGAATTTGCATCCTATACTACTCTGTGTAAAAGAAATCCACCATCCACAACATACATTGCGTGTTTGAAAGTCGGGATTTGATTTAAGCTGGTGAATAAATCATAAAATTTAGACTTAGGGGTTTTTCTCATTCCGTTTTCATCAAATAAAGTGACAGGAAATGGAGCCAATTCATAAGCAAAATAATTCTGCAAATCTGTATCACTTTTACTTAATAAACAGATTCGTTGAAACAAAAGTGTAGAATCTATTTTAATATCATTTTCTGATCTTTTCTGAGCATTTGAATCAGGCAAAGTTTTTACCCGATTTTTTCGTGAAAATGAAACAGTTTGCATGTTTTTTCCGATCATGTTTTTTATAGACGTGCATCCGGCTGCGAAGGCTTTATAACAATTAACAGTATCATCTCCAACAAGGCCTGAACTTATACACATTATATTATTATTTTGCAGAAAAGGATTGTGAGCAACCAACCAATCGTAAAACTTAAGTGCATCAGCATTGTCTCTTGCATTTCGCGCATCAGCCGCGTCAACATGTTGCTCACTGTTACTGTTTAATGCTAATTTACAAAAATCGAGCATATTTATGTTAACATCTAATAAATTAGGCATACAAAGAATCCATTTTGTTAAAACTGATTCTGTAACACCTCTACCACGTATCAAACCTCCGGTACTGTGCATTGCTTTCATTAGAGTCTGTTCAATGGTCATATCACTCCATACTCCACAACGAAATTTATCAGATCTTCTTATTGTAAAGTAACCATCACTGACAAATTTTTCATACTCTGTAGGAGGCATTATACTTCTAAGTTTCAGCATATCTTGAACATACATGTGAGCTGACTTTGCGTATAAATAATGTCCGCTAGCATGAAAAAAAGGAAACATTTTCTGCACCACATCAATATGTTGCTGAAAATTACCCGTTCGTTCAGCTTCTATAAATTCCTTTACAAGTGTAATCATATGAAAATATTGAATCCATAATTTAGCAGTCGGACCATTTTGAGATAAATTATTTAAGCAAACGTTGAATTTTTCTGAAATTACTTTAAATTCTTCACTTTGAAAATGTTCTGGACTGCCATCACTGGTTATAAGAAGTATAGTTTTTTTTAACACTTCTTTTTCTTCATTATTCAGTATCACTTTAGATAGAATAATTTTCTCAATGGCAAAATGCGCTAAAAAATGGGCTCTAACGGAGCGAGCATATTCGTGACCTTCAAGCATACGTTTTACAGTTTTTGGTGCAAATGCTTTACAAAAAAGATCGTTCAATCCACTATTATCCATTATAAAGCCTACTGCTCCTAAAAAGGACATTAGTAAGTGAAATCCTCCAAGTCTAACAACAATATTTTTCAATTTTGAACCTTCAGGTAATGAAGGTTCTAAATTCTCTCGCTTTCCAATATAGTGGTTGATCAAATGTTACAAAAGCAATTTTTTGATTTAAAGATACACTTTGTTCAGCAGCTGAATGAAGAACAGTATAAATTGTATCGTAATTACTAGGATAAGCATTTACAAAAGGTAAAAATATTATTTGAGATTTGTGAGCTATCGTACCGTATTTAATATTCTCCCGAAAACTATTCCAACCTACCGTTTCCGGGTTTTCATTTTTTGCATATGCCCATAAAAACTCAAGAGAAGATATTTTAGGATCGTAAGTGATACTGTTGTATTGGAATAAATCTTCAATATTAATACGTGAAAGTCCGGTCCATGCACTTTTGTCAAAATGCTTTAATTGTATACAATTCATTTGGCTGATTGTTTCGGAGGAAATTTGCTCCTTAATTCTAGGAATTTCAACTTCCGATGAAATTAAAGATGCAGGTGTAACACACATTATGCCTCCCATTGCATGAAACGTTTGAAGTCCGTCCTTAGTATTAAGATTGTGATCTGCATTGTCAAAAACGAATTGACTGTAACATCGAGTCAAATCGGGCTTCTCATTATTCATAAGACTCGAACCTTGAAATTGCATACATTCTTCGTACGTTGCACAAAAGCCCATGGATGATAACAACCGTATAATATCTTTTGAAGCTGTTTTACTGTGTAAGAAGGCGGCAAGACCGATTTGTAAATATGATAGAAATGATCGCGGTCTAGTTGCCGCAATAATGGCGTGCGCTATAGTCGTACATTTCACAGAATATTTCTCTGTTTTTTTTTATTATGTAAAATAATCTTATTTAGTAGTATTTTCAGAGTTTCTGGTATATTTTCTTCTGCTTGATCGGTAAATTTATGTGGAATAGGATAACTATCAAGCTCATACTGTTTCCCACGAATATCTTCCAAAATAATATTAGCTGCTGCATTAACTACACGTTCTCGCTCGCTGTTTAAATCATCAGAACGATTGATATACCAAAAATCAGAAATAATATTAACTCCAGTACTTTTAAAGGTTAAAATGTGATCATTTTTACTTTTATCGCCTATAATAATGTCGTTTCCCAAATGCTCTTTCAATTTTGTTATCAAAAACCTTTTTGTAGGCAACTCTTCTTCATATGTATCTAAAATATCGTTTAAAGAGAATTGACATTCGTCTTTGTGACTATTGAAATAGTTAATGATATGTTCTACTGCTGGTTCAGTAATAACTTTTCGAGGAGTAGATTCATGTTGACTATAAAATTTAACAAGACATTTATGATGGTACCGGATCTCAGTCTTACGAAAATCTAAAGAACAAATCAAATCAATTAAATTAGTTCCTTCCTTATCATTTCTTAGTTTAGCAACTTCAAGTATTTTTTTAAAAGTTTTTTCATACGATATTATGTAAACTTGATCTCTCTTTTTTCCGGTTTTCTAGTTTCTTTCTTTATAAAATCATCCGATGCATCACTCCGGCAAAAAATGCAGTTTTTGGCGAATTCAAATGCCTCTACCAATCGAGTAGAAAATTCGTCCAACATACCCGGATCTGACGTTTTAGAAGCGGCCTTAATATTATGTGCATGAGTGTACGATTTATAACAACTTTCATGAATAAAAGATATCTTTTCTCTACTTATTTTCTTCATTAAATCATCATCATTTCTTTCAGCACTTGCTTTTCGTAATGTTTCAAATGATCTGCTTGATATTCTTATATTTGCCTCAGAAAATGCCGCAGTGTTACATATAACGCATAATTTTGTTTTTTGATCCATAATGCACTAATCACAATTGTACTTATAAACAATACTTCATTATTATAATAAACAGAAAATTTATATTACTCAGCTCTTTTACACTGTACTCACTGAAAGTTTAAACTACACTGTTTTGCGACTTTCATCGTCCTGCTACTTATATACGAGAGTCTAGCCTTGTTCTTTATATTGCTGAATGAAGTCACTAAGATTTGTCATCCCCTGTTCTATTAATCGAATTGAATTATTCAGTATGCAAGACTATAAAGAGAATAGCGCAGATCAAGGTATGTTTCAATCTGACCTACAATGTAATTTATAGCAACATTGTATGCAGAAATGATCATGACATAAAAAATGTGTACACTCACTCGATGGTGTATACATATACATATATATATATATATGTATTTCATCATAAGTATAGTACGTAGTATACGCATATCAGAGTTGTATATAGAGGAAAAATATTTAATTTATTGACGTGAAAGTTGAGAAAAAAAACTTTAAATTAAAAAAAAGCATTACCGCAATAGGACCTTTGGTTTACTTTTTAAACCATTTTCTCCCCTTTACGCTATAAAAAAACGCGCATGCGTGTGTAAGATCCTACGTGTATATACATTATACACGTAGGATCTTACAAAAAAATCATATTCGCTGTTGAAACAGATGAAAAGTTATTTTATACATGTACAAACATTTATATACATAAGTATAATCTCATGTAAATCGATTAAATTCAATGTAGCTCCAGAAAGTTGTATACAATTATATTTTATGGACATTAATTCTTTAATTCCGTTTAATGCTGAAATCGTAAGCAAACACTATCCTTGTATTGAGCTTGTGAATTAATATACACACACATATATACAAGATATGAATACATTATGTAGTATTGCATATAACAGAAAATATGAAATTTTCTTGTGTTTGTATGGCACTTATGAAAATTTAATTAACATGACGTGAAAGTTGAGGCAAAAATACATAAAATTAAAAAAAAACCATTAACGTAGGACCTTTGGTTGCCTTTTTAAACCATTTTCTCCACTTGACGCCATGAATAAGCGCGTATATGTGTGTATGTGTGTGTGCCGCGCGCTCGTATACACATACGATTTTAAAAACGTTACACATGCGTAAATATATATAGAAATAAGTATGTTATCCTACGAAAATCGATTAAATTCAATGCTAGTTTAAAAAGTTTTACATAACGCGAAGCGATAACTTATAGTTGAAAACCATATTTTATCGACATTAATTCCTTAATTTCGTTTAATGCAGAAATCGTAAGCAAACACTATCCTTGTACTGAGCTTTTAAAATTAATATACACACTTATATATACAAAATATGAATACATTATGTAGTACTGCATATAACAGAAAACATGAAATTTTCTTGTGTTTGTATGGCACTTATGAAAATTTAATTAACATGACGTGAAAGTTGAGGCAATAACACATAAAATTAAAAAAAAAGCATTGACGTAGGACCTTTGGTTGCCGAGAAATTCAATTTACATCTAAAAAACGTAATTTTCGGGTATTTGCATTGCACTCATGTAAATTTCATTGACACGACGTGAAAGTTGAGGAAAAAACACATAAAATAAAAAAAAAGCATTACCGTAGGACCTTTGGTTGCCGAGAAAATCAATTTGCATCTAAGGTTCACGAAAGCCGCAGCGGCGGTCCCCCCCCACCACCGCGCCGCCCGGCCGGAGCAGTCGCGCGGTCGCGCGCGCTGATCTCGCATCCGTTCATCGGTCCTTGTGTAAGAATTAACTCCATTACAACTATTAAGAAAAATGCTATCATCTAGAGCATCATTTGAACAAGCATTGTGTGAAAATTCATTAAAAAATATTAAATAGTTTCGGTGTAATCGTCGGTTGAAAAAAATTTCGTATCTCGGCTCCTATTGGTCGGATCTTGACAATTTTTTTACGAAAATTCATGGTTTTTTAAGTACTTTAAAATGCATTTTACTGCGTTTCTCTAACTTAAAAATTGGCGAAAATAAAAACTATTTATTGCTAAAAATGTTGTTAAATATTAATTTTAAGAAAATTCCTTTTTAGCATTTATTAAGTACGTCAAAAGCTATCAATTAAGCGCAGTTGGATCCGTTTATCGTCCATGGGAAAATTTGAAATGAATTTGAAATTTTCGGGTAAATAATTTTGCAGTAGGACGCCATTTTGAGATATACGGATCGGGCAACGATTTTTAGATTGTTTGTACTAAAAGTCATCATTGAGAGCTTATCCGATGAAAAAGATCTTTTTTTTTGAAAAAACTGTGGCAATGTGAAAATTTGGAAAAAGTTTTTTTTTGTTTAACAATTTAGCGATGAAAATGTTAATTTTGCATTCGGGAATACATGTGTCTGATTGGAAATTCAATTCTAAACAACTTTCCTCTCTAGCTTTTTTTGCATAAAATGCGTTACAAAAACGTTATTCGCGGAAAACTAAAAAAAAGTGCTTTTTTGAAGTTTATTTTGCAATAATAACAATGTTCCCGATCAGGTCCGAAGTCGAGAATTTAGGGTTACTTTCAGCAGGTTACCACAAACAAATTTTGACTGTCAAAAAATCTTTTGAAGAAAGTGCACGATATCCCACTATTGAACTCCCTGACTCCCGGACTAAAGGTGCTTTTAGTATGTACGCCGCCGTTGGGCGCTAGCCAAACCCTATATACTTCTCATAGGCATTGTTGGAAACTAGTCGTACTGTTTTCTTCGCATTGACAGCTTCTTTACTTACATATAAGCACTTAAATGAAAGCTTGCGACGAAAGTAATAAAATCACATCAGGGTCATATTTTTTAAAATTATTTTGATTGCAATATATTCTAAATTCTAAAGAGAAAGTTCTGGCACCTCAATTCTTCAAGTGGGAGAAGAATCGTTCGACGGATATCTGGTGACGTAGCATCTACGTATTTCTGGGCTATATAGGTATACTTAAGTGTACGTTATTTTTCTGAAGACGATATAGATATACTTTAGTGTACGTTGTTTTTCCGCAGACGACAGACGATGTTTTCATACACAGTGTTATATTTTTTAAATCAACGTAAATTTTCTTTTGTTTTTTTTGTGTGTGTATATATATATATATATATATATATATATATATATATACACACACATATATTGCTAAATAGTCTTAAATAATAATAACATAAATACAGATTTTAAAACAGTGCCAAATATAATTAATACTTTTGTCTTTACAATGTTATAAATTACGAGACACAATCAGATAAGTATTTGGTTTTATATTACATTTAAATATATCGTACATATATATAGAATTTTATGAACTTATTCTTTGTTAAAATGTTATCTTTTATTTTTTCAGATTTTTATAAGTTATTATGTCTCATGGGAGGTTATACCCTTGGAGCGAATATTGAAAAATTAAGTAATATATGGAAAAATAAAAAGGTTTCTGCGTGTGAATATTGTAATATTCTATCGGCCTCACTGATTCTATTCATTAATAAACTAGGAATTAGCTGACAAATCTCTTAAGTTTAAACCAGTAATTGGAATAGAGCAAGCGTAAGTTTTTATTTTGATTTTGCATAATTTCTGATTATAATAATTAGAGTGATTAATGTAATGTATAAAAGGCGAAAATTTTTCTTTAAAGGTGTTAAAATATGGTGAAAAATTAAGTATAGGAGAAGAGATTTAATATTTATTAATTACATTTATTTATAATAACTTATACAGTGCATCTTAGCACTGCTACTACCGGATACAAAAGCACATTACAAACTGTCTCATCTCAGCGGTCAATCGCTCGGTTATAAAAGGCTGATTTGACAATTCAGCATTGTCCGCATTTTCCTAAGTTCGTTGCACTGCTGTGCAAAGCATAAATTTATAATTTCAACACACCTCCTTAAATTTATGTGATAGAACTATTTCAAACAATTCTTAGTATATTTCGAAATTTTTCTAATTTATTACGACGTAAAGCTTTTGTTAAAATGTCTGCAATATTATTTTCTGAATTGACTTTTATAATTTTTATTATTCCTTTTTCATAACTTTCATTTACAAAATGATAATGAATTTCTATATACTTTGAATTTTTTGTCAAATTTACAAATTTTGCTATTGCAATTACTCCGGAATTATCTTCATAAATATTTATTAGCTTTTTGATATTAATTTTGAAATCTTTTAATAGATTTTGTATTACTTTGACTTCGCTCACTAATTCTGATAAAGCTACATATTCTGCAGCTGTTGATGATTTTGTTACACTACCTTGTTTTCTTGACTTCCAATATACAACATTTCCAAAAATTCTTATAACATATCCAGTCGTTGATTTTCTATTATTTTAGTCTCCAGCCCAGTCAGCATCAACAAAGCAATCGATTATTTCAGCATTTTCATTTCTTTTATAGGTTAATTTAAGATATTTTGTTAAATACAAATATTTTAAAATTCTTAATGCATATTTATAGTGAGATTCATCATAACTATTTTGAAATCTACTTAAATAATTGACACCTATAACTTACATCTAGTCTTGTTCCAATTAAATTTCTATATTTTAAATCATTTGATGCTGCCTGTGCGGGTTCTAAACTCAAATTTTGTTCCATTGGCGTATTATACAGTTTCGAATTTATAATATTATATTTTATGGCTAATGAGTCTATATAATCACTCTGATCTAATGTCATTTGACCTTTTTCACAATTATATTGAATATTTATCCCTAAATAAGTATTTACTTCCCCTAAATCTTTCATAGCAAATCTATTTGATAATTCTCGCTTTACTTCATCAATTATTTTTTTGTTTTTTCGACAAATTAATAAATCATCTATAAACAAAATTAAATAAATGATGTCTTCTTTTTCTTGTTTAACGTATAGATAATAATCGCTTGCGCTTCTTTGAAATTTCATTTTCTTTAAATAATCATCAAAACATTCATACCATGCTCTCGGACTTTCTCTCAAACCATACAATGCTTTTTCTAGTTTACAAACTTTATCTGTTCCATCATCAAAGCCTTTAGGTTGTTTCACAAATACTTCTGATTTTACATAACCATTTAAGAAAGCTGTTTCTACATCCATTTGATTAATCATTAATTTATTTTTGCAACAATAAGACAGTAGTAATTTTAAAGTTTGAATTCTAGCTACTAGTGAATATAGATCTTCAAGTACTTCAGTTTGTTCAAAACCTCTTACAACAAGCCTGGCTTTTTTTCTATTATCAGATTTATTTGTGAATACCCATTTCAAATCTAAAATTTTCTTATTTTTAGGTCTTTCAACTAAATTTCATGTTTTATTCTTAATTAAAAAATTCATTTCTCTAGTCATTGCTTCATTCCATAAATCTTTATCGTTACTATTTATAGCTTCTTCATAAGTTGAAGGACTATCTACGCTTACGACATTTATGTAAATATAATTTAAGTTAACGAAATTTGCATTATATCTGTCAGGTTTCTTTTTTTCCCTTTCAGATCTTCTTAAAAATTTACCTGCATTATCCTTAGCTATTTCATTGATATAGCTTGATCTAGAATCTGCATCATTTTCAAAATTATCATTTTTAGCATAATTATCATCGTCACTATTTTCACTACCTCGAAAACCAATTAAATTTTTATCATTTTCAATTATATCAACATGTCTACTTCTGACTATTTTATTATTTACTAAAATTCTATATCCAACCTGATCATATCCTAATAAAATTCCTACATCAGTTTTTCTATCCCATTTCGTATCTCTTTTAATTTCTGGTACTCTGACAAGAACTTTACTGCCATATAATCGCAAATGACTAGTATCCGGTTTCTTTTTAAAGCAAATTTCAAAAGTAGTTTTATTCTCAATTGTTCTATTTTTTAAATAAAATGCCGCTTGCACTACCTCTGACCAATATTTCCGATTTACATTAGCTTCATATAAGAAACATCTTGCTGTATTCATTATTGTTCTATTATATCTTTCGGCTATTCCATTTAATTCGTGTATATATGGAGGACAAGGTTCTAACAAAATTCCTTTTTCACTTATATCATTATAAAAATCTTGATTTAAATATTCTTTTCCGTTGTCGCATCTCAATCTTTTATCTTTTTTTGGTAATATTTTCAACTTTATTAATGTAGTCAATAAAACATTCACAAACTTCTGACTTTGACTTTATCGTATAAACTAACGCGCATTTACAATAATCATCAATAAATATTAGAAAATATTGTGAACCATCAAATCCCGTAGTTTTATGAGGCCCATTCAAGTCTGTATGTATAAGTTCCAAAATATCATTTGCTCTTGTTCGATTATTTGCAAAAGGCAAATTATGCATTTTATTTTGAATACATGTACCGCATTTCAAAATTACTGATTCTAATTTTTCTGGCATACCATCCACTAATTTATTTTTACACATATTTTCTAAATATTTAAAATTAACATGACCGTCTATGATATCTTTCTTTCTGTGTTTCAATTTTTTCATTTTTTCCTGCGATATACCACTCTTTACTATCAATAAAATTACTGATTTTATACAATCCATGTTCTTTGTAAGCTACCGCAATTAAATTGCTTTGTTTATTATATATTTTCGATGTATTTTCAACAGAAATAATTTTATTTTTATCCGTTACTTTCGCAAAACTTAACAGATTTTTATTCATTTCTTTAACGTAAAATACATTGGATATTTCAACATTGTTTGTCATTCTATTTGCACTAAAATTAGTTAAGATTTTACCAACTTTTGTACCTTTCAAAATTCTACCATCACCAACTTTTACACTTATTGGTTTCTCTAAAGTGATTGATTCATGAAAATAAGATTCGTCATTTACTATGTGGTCTGAGCAGCCACTATCTAATATCCAATCTATTTTATTTGTATCGCAATCATAAATTTTCGCGTCACATTCATCATCGCGCTTTACCTCTGCTAAAAATGACTCTGGTGTCACTTGATCGCTGACTTTTTCACTATACCTCGTATCGTGTCTCTGATTTCCTCTGCCTCTACCATAGTAGCCTCATTGTCCACCTCTGCTTCCGCTATAGTAACCTCGTTATACACCTCTGCTTCCGCGACCTCGAAACTGCTGTGTCTGTTGTTACTGCTGATGTTGATTCTGCGCACCTCCTCGCCACTGCGCTATACCTCTGCTGCCTCTTCCTCTGGTCCATGAGTTACGGCATTCATTCATAATATGTCCAAATTTTCCACATCCAAAACAGTTTTTATCTTTGTTTTGTTCAGCTTGAAAAACACTCGTTTTTTCTTTCCGCTATCCTTTTCTGTATTTCGGCTTTCCCACATGTTTATTTTATTCTTTAAAAATTCACAGTTTCTATCATTTTCTTGCATTGTATCTACTAAATCTTCAAAATAGCTTAGTGAATCGGGTAATGTTCTCAGCATATAATTTAACTTTTCTCGTTCATCAATTTTTCCACCTGCATTTTTCAATTCATTTATCGTCTTCTCAAATTCTGTGAAAAATAAACTGTAATTGTCAAAATCTTTTAGCTTTATTTTATCCAATCTATTTCTTATGCATATCTGCAAAGCCGATGATTCATTCAAATATAACTCATCAAATTTCTTCATAATTTCTAAAACTGTATCTTTTTCAATCACGAATTCTAGTTGGTCATTTGAAATACTGCCGTAAATATAGTTCATTGCTTTCAGGTTTTTCTCGGCCCAAGATTCCACATCTTCAGTACTTTGTTTCTCTCGAGTAGTAGGTTCGTCACATTTTTTCCACTTCAATAATAGTAATATTCTCTTCTTCCATATACTATAATTTTTACTGTCAAATACCTGGATTTTAATTTCTTCGTTATTTGCCATTTCTTTTATTTGTTTCCTTAGTTTGAGTTGGTTTTTTTGTAGATGTAGTTGGTTTTCTTTCGATTTTATTTCAGTATCAGATTTTATTTCTAGTACAGTTTTGGCTGCCTTTCTTAAATCATCTAGTTTGAAAGAATCATATATCGCTTTGGTAGCGTATTTATACAAAATTTCAATTAATTCTAAACTCTTTTCGATTAAACTCAAAAATTCTTAACTAATTCTTCTTTTGGAACTGTATATACCCAACCTGAGTTTTTTTCTTTCAAATACCAATATTTATCTTCACTGCTCATCAATAAGCTTTCCTATGTATTTATCTGAGTTTTCCTTCAACCATGAATTCTTTTATGGACAGTTTAACACAAAATGTAATTGTTCAAAAAACTAGTTAATCACTTTTTGGGACCACGCTCCGCTACCATGACAAAATATGGTGAAAAATTAAGTATAGGAGAAGAGATTTAATATTTATTAATTACATTTATTTATAATAACTTATACAGTGCATCTTAGCACTGCTACTACCCGATACAAAAGCACATTACAAACTGTCTCCTCTCAACGGTCAATCGCTCGATTATAAAAGGCTGATTTGACAATTCAGCATTGTCCGCATTTTCCTAAGTTCGTTGCACTGCTGTGCAAAGCATAAATTTATAATTTCAACAAAAGGTCTTAGTATTCATGAGTTGAAGACGTAACAAAATAATCAAAGACTTGGGTTTAGTACCCTTTATACATTTGATTTACAATGAAAAGCCAACCTTTTATACTACATTTCAGATGTATTTGAGCATTTCCTTTGCTCTTAATCAGAAGACACGTATCTCAGTATTTTTATTATTTGGCACAACAAATCCTTGCGAACTACTGATTCATTTCAGATATTTAAAAGAGTCTTTCTACGCGGCCGCGGAAGCGTACGCTTAGGTTATAATAGCGCACGAGAAAACAACAACAGCGTACGCAACAGTCAAACAACAAAATAACAGCGTAGGCGAATATTTGCAAAGCATTAATTTTCCAATTATTAGTGTATGCTTAAGTTCTGTTTTCGCGCACAATACAACTATAGCATACGCGAATAAAAATTTAGCGTACGCGAAAACATAAAGTCAATCTAACTTTCAAAGATGTACACTGTGTATATACTCCAAGACTGTAGGATTACTAAATTGACCGTCAAAAACTATTTATTATTACGTACGGGACGTGACCACCTGACAAGCGAATACAATTTGAATTTATTTTTGTTGGTTACTTAATAGATTTATTAAACGTCAAAAAGGTTCGTATACAAATATTATAAAAGTATTTAATATAAAAAAATTAGATATACAAACGTTTAAATTTCAGTTATTAGTTTGCTACTGTTCATGTAAGATTGAAGGCCTCCTCCATCAATAGTGTATTGAACACCAAAGCAAAGCTGCTTATTTTTACAAAAAAATAATCACTACAATAAATTTACGGTACAAAACAATTCAAGTATTTTCGTTGTAATAGAGATATACAGGTATAATTAATAATTAATAATGTGATCAAATTCTCTTACTGACCAGTACACTTACTATAACATTATTATATATACTTTTTTTCAATGTAAATTTAATATATTTTGTTGTTTTATTTATTTTTTAGACTAATTTTAGTGTGGCTCTTTGTTATTTTTGATTTTCTTTGTCAATTTCAGATTCATCATTAATAGATAAAGTACCAATATAGTAGATAGGCTATAGGCATACTGGAACGTAGGCGTTCTGGAACAATGGATCCCCTCTCTTTTCTGTTCCAGTACGCCTACAGTATACTGGAACAGTGGATCCCCTCCCTTGTTGTTCCAGTATACGTACGGGTTCTGGCATGCACTGCCCCTCTCTCAAAGCCAGAACCCGTAAGAAGAGAGGGGAATTACTTCCCCCCCCCTCTTTTGTTCCAGTTTGCCTATAGCTTTCTCTACTTATCTTTTTTTTATTTTTTTTTATTTAATTTTTTTCTTACCAATCTTTGTATGACTGATAAAACATTTTCATTAGTTTAACATTGTGTAATGCACATTCAGTCTTATAAATAGGATTATGGTTTATGCACATAGTTACACATTTAACAGAAGATCTTGATGAATATCCATATTGTTGAATGTTGTGAACTGGTAATTTAAAACGTTGCAACCACTTTTTCCTTAGATCATCTAAGACTAAAATTTTGTTAGCATCTTGCAACGATTCACGAAGCAGGTTTCCAATTTGACAGTAATCAAGCCCATTCGTGTTCCAGGCTATTCCATGATAATTACGTTTGAGCCACAAATTTTCTGCTTGCAGTTCATTGTCAAGTCTATGGAATGAGAACGGTTTCTTAAATAGATGAACTATAGGATCTCCACTGTGATTAAGAGGAATAATTGCTATTTCCTTTAGAATATAATCACCTCCCATTTGCTTAAAGCCAACCATGTCTACTGTGTACTCCATTTTTTTATTTATTTGTCTTTTAAACAAGCTTCTTTACTTCTCCACTAACAGGATTGTACTGAGTAATGCGATCATGCAAGATCAGACAGTAAGCTGATGTAGATACTGGGAAAGGCTTTAAAGCTTCAATTTCTAGACGCACATCCACAGGAGCGTTTTTTAGACTTTCATTTTGCCGTGAACAGTCAATAACTACGAGTGGAACATTAACGATATAATCTTCTCTATTTAACACTTGTTGCGGATCTCTTCCGTAATAGCTTCTTTGAAAATCAACATACATATCATAGAGAATTGCATACTGATTTTTAAATATGTCAATGTTCAGATTACCGTATGGATAAGATTTTGAATTCATGAAAAGTTTTACATTACTAATTTCACAATGATCAAATCTGCTACAATTTGCATCTTTAACATCTTTTCGCTTAGTTTGTAATCCAATTATTACATAACGAGGTTTTTCCATTTGATTTGAAGTTTTTACTGCCCATACGTGCTTATTGGCTGATGGAAGTGATGGGTATTCAAATAACTCACAGGAACGATAACACATAGAGATTGGATTGTCTTTACCAATAAAATTCAATAGCTGGATTTTTTGTTTGTCAGAAGCAACGACATGTGGCATTAACCACTCTATCTTTAATATCTTTATTTCAAAGTTTTCATAAGTAGCAGCAGCACCTGCAGCAGCAGTACTTTGTTGAATTACTGCATTGACATCACTTCTTGATCTAGTGAGAATGAGTTCGTGCTTCATATTAACTACCACCTTTTTATAATCTTCTGCAAAACCCAAGACCATGCTCAAAAGAATGCAGCCTTCAAAGTATCCCGCATTATTTTTCACAGACGATTCTGATTCATTCAAACCTTCCCATCCTGCATTTTTTAAAGCGAAAGCTTGCCTCGGTGTAAATGAAGGCCATCCTTTCATAAGACTGGTCATACCAACATTTTTACATTTATCAATCTCCACCGCATTCATTTCATATCGAATTTCATCAAACAGATTGCAAATTCCATTGTTTGCAAAATCAGTTTTAGCTACTGCTGTTCCATCTGGTTTTCTTAATGTTCCATAGACGCGAACATAACTGCGAGACGGTAAGAGACATAGATCTTGATGCTGGATGGAAATACGAATTTCATCACTGTTATTAAAACTCAATGAAGAGTATGGCTGGTATGAATGTAATTCGTACTGAGCAATAGACTCATCGAATACTACACCTGATTGAATATGAAGAATTTCGTCCATTTTTCTGGAAGCAGCAGAGAATTATGCAACTTATTTTTTTCCACGAACTTTTAGTCCTATGTTTTGAGGAACTGTACGCTCCGCCGTGTTAACGGTTTGACTTTCTTTTGTCGACTGATGGATGTTTGCCATTGCGGCTGTCTTATATGCACATTAGAATTGAAAACAATACCCATTATATCGCTTTGATGTGAAGTCTAATAGTAATTTCCTCTCCTCGGAAATTCATCAAGTGTCCGTCTTGATCCACGATTCGAATTTGAAGATTATCTATGCACTTAACACTAAGTGGAAGATAAATTACGTGAGACGGAACTTCTACGATTTTGAATCCTGGAGGAGCTCTAGGAAAGAATTCGTGGATTGTGTGTACCTTTTTGTTATTGATGTATGCACCAGTAGTAATGTTGCACTCTACTCTGAATGCATTTATCTTCAATATTTTTACAGGCAAATCAGAATGGTGGTTGATTTTTTCTTTGAGAATGCGTGGAGCAAAACGAAGAAGATGACCTATAGAATTATTAGGTGTAAAATCCAGTGGATGACTGCATTTAATTTCACTTCTAAGAGTATTATTGTTAGTTTTCAAGCTAAATTCAATTTTTTTAGATTTCAAAGATTCATTCAAAAATTTGTTAATAGCGTCTACCTCGTAACTTCCAGTAGGAATAGTTATTGTATCTCCGTTTTTTATATGAAGTTTATTATTTGTTTCATCTACATTGGGAATTGAGTTATATGTTAAGAGTTCAACTAATCCCAAAGCGTATTTCTTATGCTGTGTCAGTTCTATTGACGGAAAATATTGTGCTTCTAAAACAGAAGAATTTCCTGAAAGACTCAATGTAAAACTATCTTCCATGACTGATTGAAAGAGAATGAATGAATTTCAGTAATGATTGCCTTTTTATAGACAATCGCTTAAGAATCGAAGACAAAGATGGCCACAAATAAATGTGTTAAAATTTTGATATCTTTTATAGTTATATTTTACTTCTTTCACATTTAAGTACTTCATAAGCTCAATAGGAGGTCTAAGATCACCAAAACTGTCAAAGTAAATGACTTTAGAACCATTTTTTCGATAACACACCCAGTGTGTGCCTTTGTTTTGATAATCATCTAAATTAACAATAGCAGATTCATTATGCCAAGGGCCATTTGAAGGTAAATTTTTGATGGTAATGGTAGAACACGTGGAAGTTTAACATTTTTCTTACCACCTACACTCTTTACAGCTTGTCGTGCACCTTTTAAAGCGGATTGAATAACCTTGCGTGAACATTTACTTGGCTTCAATGTTTTTTTAGCTGCAGTTATTAACTTACTGAATTTTAGTCCCATTCCAGTTTTTGCTTTCAATTTCATGGCACTTGCAACAGCTAACGCAGATGCTTTTTCACCTAGACTAGCATCTTTAGCTTGAACACGTTCCCAAGCTTTAGCAGCAAGATTCATGTCTGCAACTTTACGATCAACATTTTTATTAGAATAATCAATATCGTGCTGTTTACATGCCTGATCAAGCGGATTTATACCGGGATCACCTCTTTTTATTCGCTTTTTTAGTTTAGTTCCAGGACCACAGTATTGATAACCTGGAAGATGCATTTCAATAGGTAAGTTATTGATTACTTTATCAAGCAATCCATAACCTTTTGGTCGTTTCTGAGACTTGTGTACAATCATCTCTCTTCGAGTGCTGATTCACAACTGAGAGATGGACAAGATAAAACATGTATTTATATTATTTTAGGCTCAATTTTAAAGTTACCTTTGTCGCGTCAACATGGATTTTACTGAGCAGAAAGTCAAACTTCCAATTGCAAACTTTGATTTTGGAACACAGAAGAGAAAGAAGCGGCATGGAGAATTACTACCAGATAGTATCAGAGCAGTTTTTTGTGGTCCATCGAACTGTGGAAAAACAAATAGTTTATTAGCTCTAATTACACATCCGAATGGTCTTAGATTTGAAAATGTGTATGTATACTCTAAATCGTTGAATCAACCCAAGTATCAATTTCTCAAAGAAGTTTTAGATCCTATTAAAGGCATATCATATCTACCGTTTAGTGAACATGAATCTGTAGTATCTCCAGATGAAGCATTACCAAATTCAATCATGATTTTTGATGATGTAGCTTGTGAGAAGCAAGATAACGTCAGAGCATTTTTCTGTATAGGCAGACATAAAAACGTAGACAGTTTCTATCTTTGTCAATCATACGCTCATATACCAAAGCATCTAATTAGAGACAATATTAACATGCTAGTAATTTATCGCCAAGATGATGTTAATTTAAAACATATATATGAAGATCATGTAAACACCGATTTAACTTTCAATGAATTTCGAAATCTTTGTTCAGAATGCTGGAAAAATGATAAGTATGGTTTCATTGTTATTGACAAGGATAGAGAAATGAATAACGGCAGATACAGAAAAGGATTCGATTGTTTTGCAATAAAAAAGGAGATGTGAATCTCATTCTTTGCAGTTCTATTGTAGACAGCAGCTTGTCAACATGTCTATGTTCCAGAAAGAAAAGGATATTCTCAGTGAGCTCGTGCGAGCACGTAAAGCTATTAAACAAAAATACGTTTTATTAAAGCAAGAGAGAGATGATTTTCAAAAAGTAATAGGTGAAACATTGAAACCTGTCATTACTCCACTTGAAAAGCTCATCGATTCGAAGAACCGAAAGCAATGGACCTTCGAATACTGATATGAATAGATCAAGTAAATACCAGAAAAAAGGAATGAGGCTTGGTAAATCAAGTTACATAGTTCATGACATTAATCAATCAGGTTCTACATATAACGATGATGATGATAATGACGATGATGATGAGTTTGCTTCATTAGATGGTACAATTTTAAATTCTACATTTAAATCTGTGCGCGATCAAACTCAGTCAACTGACTTTTTATCATTACTGGATACAAGCCGCAGCAATTTAGATAATATATATGGAGTTAGGAATGAAAATGGAAGATATATGATTGGTAATGTAGAAATTGAGTTTGATAATAATACTATAAGAGTGAATAACGAAAGTTATCCTAAAAGTGATGGACTAATGGAGCTACTCTTTATCAGACAACCAGATGGAAATAAAATAAACGATGCAGATCGTAAAAATTATCGCAAAATTCTGGAAGCGTCGAATGCTCATCGAAAAAAATTTAGCAAAAATGGACCTATTCGTACATCAAGAAGTAGAAAATATAGAGATGTTATATCACCCATGTTCCGTAGCTCAAGCCGCAAAAGGAAATCTATCAGCGGAGAAGGGCTTCTACCTAAATATAAAATAGCTAAGAAGTCATCTTCCATTGATCTAATTTACTGGGATGATCCAAACGAGCTTGTTGAGCGACTTCGATTACTTCTTGCCGAACAAACTGCTGGAAATAATAATCACGTCAATGAAATCCAATCAATTATCGAGGAGTTACGTGAAGCAGGTCATATATATTAATGTATACGAATTTTTTTCAATCATTTCCATCATGAGTCTCGATGTGTTTGGACGTACACTTGAGCGTCCGCAAGAAGTAGCTCGCGGTCCTGCAGGCCTTGGTTTCAATTTTACATCAGATGGTAATTTTGATTTACAAAATAAAAGATTAAAATTTAAATTTAAAAGATTAAAATTTAAATTTAGTACAATTAAAGTTTCAATAGAAGATCCTATAAAACTAGAATACAATAAAATTAATGCAACTCTTAGAAATCAACAAAATATAATAGATAATCTTCGTAAACAATTAGTAGAATATGATAAGATAATCAAATCAATGGAAAAAGAAAAAGGTGAACTCAATAAAATCAATGCAACTCTTAGAAATCAGCAAAATATAATAGATAATCTTCGTAAACAATTAGTAGAATATGATAAGATAATCGAACCAATGATAAAAGAAAAACAAAAACAAGAATTGAAAGATGCTGCTGCGAAAAAGTTTTGGGATGATATTCAGAAAAAAAATTAACAGTGAAGAGTGAAAATGGAGCATCAAAGAGTGGCTGAAGAGTTGCATAAACCAGCTCGACGCAGATATAAGCGAAGAAAATATGATATACGCGGGATAGATGAGACGTGGCAAGCTGATCTTGTAGAAATGATACCTTACTCTAAGGAGAATAAAGGTTTTAACTACTTACTCACCGTCATAGATATATTCTCAAAGTATGCATGGGCTATCCAAGTCAAGACGAAAAGTGGCAATGATGTTTCTAAAGCAATGGAGGGAATATTGAAGGAAGGACGAGTACTAAAAAACCTGCAAACCGATCAAGGAAAAGAATTTTACAATTCAAATTTTCATCAGCTCATGAAAAAGAATAAAATCAATCTTTACTCTTCACATAGTAATCTTCACGCAAGTATATGTGAACGTTTTAATAGAACGTTAAAAAATTCAATGTGGGTCGAGTTCAGCAAACAAGGAAATTATAAGTGGTTGAATATTTTGCCTAATTTGATTAAAGCTTATAATTCAAGAAAACATCGAACAATTGCAATTGAACCCAAAAATGTTTCCAAGGTGAATGAAAAGCAAATCAAGAAGCGATTTCCAGTTGAAAAGTTGTCTGTGAAGAAATCGAAATTCAAAATTGGAGATAAAGTGCGGATAAGTAAAATAAAACATGTTTTTGAAAAAGGATATACTCCAAATTGGTCAACCGAGATTTTTACAATTACGAAAGTAGTAAAAACTAATCCAATAACTTACCACGTGAAAGATTATTATGACAATCCTGTGTCTGGCGGCTTTTATGAAACTGAAATTCAAAAGACAATATATCCTGAAATTTATCTAGTAGAAAAAGTTTTAAAGAAGCGTGGTAATCGTATTTATGTGAAATGGTTGGGATTTAGTAACCAACATAATAGCTGGATAAATAAAAACGATATTCAATAAAATTAAGTTAGATATAAAATGATATGATATAAAATAAAATTAAGATGGATATTAAATGAAAGGATAAGGATAAGGATAATAGGCAAATAAAAAGAATAATTATTATGATAAATAATGATATTTATTCATAAATGTAAAATGTATAATTATATTATAAAATAAAATACAATGATTAAACAAATTGTTCTCATTATTGTGTTGAAGTTTCAAACTTAAACGAATTTCCTCCCTTGTATATGATAAATAACGTAAGCTTATTTGCGGCGTTGTTCATTTGATTATAAACATTACTATCATGCAAAAGCATTGACGATATTTTGCATGGCAAAAAGATCTGGTAAGAGTCGTCCACCTCAGCGACAACCTTGACACCAAACCTAGTTTTCACTTCCTTTAGTGCTGTTCCTTTAGTGTTGTCTATCTTTTTCTAAGTCTGTAGCTTTCTTAGTTGGTAGAAAGTCGCGTTCTCCAACCTTGTTCAATGCAGATAAATCCATTCTGAAAAAAAATGATAAAATTAGGTTAACAACCACTGATAGAGAATAAATGAAGAAAAGTAACAATCAACTTACTTAGTCGAGTCTTGACTTCTTTGCAAGAGGTGAACTGTATTCGAACTCTTCGATGGCTCGAATGTACTCTTCGTCGTGTTGCAACGATTCATATAGCCAGTTCCCCTCCATAACTCCTGCCCCTTCCATTGCCTCTTGCAATATATCCCTACTCCTCTCTTCTTTGGGACTTATCCCCTCCATAGATGAATTCCATTCATGCATACATTCTTCCCGAATATCGTATTCGATTGTGATTGGTTGACCTTCGTTATCGTAAAGCGTCATCTCTACTCGTTTTACTCCCTCCTCCTCTGGCATTTCAGGGTTCTCATTGGTCTCTCTCTCTCTTTTTCTCTTCCCTCATTGGCTACCAGATTCCCCTTCTCTGCTTCCACTTGTAATGCAACAGTCATTGCTTCCCCCTCCAGTTGACTTGCAGCTAGCGACATCTGATCTTCCATTATTCTATAATGCCCCCATGGCAAAGTGTCTGTACTGTGAGGCAATAAATACCTTTTATCGTCATAAGGACTTAGAGCAATTTTTTTCTGTTTTTGAGTGTGAACTATATGCAATTTTGATCGTATATTGCATTGCTCTCGTTGTATAATATCTTCATCTAAAAGACATCTTCGATAGTCTTCAAATGTAATGGTTTTCCTTACAACATAGGATTTGATACCTTTAGCTTTTTTTATTGTTGCTCCACCATCAACTAAAATACTATACATTTTACTTCTTAAGCCAATGAATTCTGTCATAATTTTTCCAGAGCATTCGTCTTCCATGAGTCCAAGCACTTTTTTATTTGCACGAGGAATGCCAAATTGATTATTTTTATCATAATCTGATGTATCAAATCTATGAATATCTTGTTTCATTATTTGATACATATCAAAATCTTCTACTTGATAAATCAAACTATCCGTATCTGTATAGAGGAGTTTGCATTTTTTTCCCACTCGCTGTTTCATATATGAGTAGTGGAACTCATACAGTAGTGTCTTCGATAAATCTAGGATGCAAAGTCCAACATATATTGGCTTCTTTATAGTAACACTCGTTCTTTTCATCTGAATGGCTACCAAATTTTCATCAAAAATAGCACAGCTATGAAAATTTGGTTGAACTATTCGTGCTTCTGCTCCATATCTACCTGTAAATTTATTAACCAATCGTACATCTACGCGAGATCGCTCTCGTTCGATACACTTACCATAGACAGCGTTTATAAGTAATTTATAGAAGAGTTTTTCAAATTCATTTTTGGCTTGCTTTCTCTTCTCTGTATTTAGTTCCACATAAGGTTTGAGCCAAGCCTTTTGCTCAAATCTTAAAAGTCTATGCACCTTTCTTAAATGAAGTCCATTATCTAAAGCTTGTTTTAGTGCTCGATAATGAATGACATATGTTGTCTTGTCATTTAATGTAGTTAGCAGTTTCTTCTGCTTTGAACCAGGTGGTGTTTGGTGTTCTACACAAAACGGTAAATCTTGATGATCATCGTGTATTTCTTCAGGATACTCTAAGTCCACTTCAGCAAAATAACCTGTATCTGAATCTGCTGATTCATTAAAAAAGTTTGGATTCGACTCATATTTTATCCACTCAAATTTTCCAACTGGCAAACGTTGTACCATTGCCCATCCATAAAGATTATTAATATCAAAGTATAATAGCGTCTTTGTTTTTTGAGTATTATCATAAGAAGAACCCATGTACGGATTGTTCGCCTTACCATATCGATTACAACACTGATTGATTCCACCTCGAATACCTGATTCGATGAACATCAGCATATCGATATCCGTAAGAAGTTCTAATTCTACCTTTGTCATTTTAAGTGCGGCTGAAAATGTTAATCCAGGCGTAGTATAAAAATGAGCTGGACATAATCCATAGGCACTAAGAGATGTTTCTCTAAAACTTTCAAAGACGTCAGCTAGTAGCAGTACATCTGTTTTTAAATAGAGATCTGAATACTCTCCTAAAGTTGATATATTAAATTTTCGCCATACTTTACGAGCGTGATAATAGTCCTCTTCTGCAATATGAGAATCTGTAAGCTTGTTATAAAAATCATCCTTTTCCGGCAGTCTTGTAGCAGTTAGTTTATCTAATCCATCTACAAAATCGTAAGGAAATACACCTTTTCTTCTGAGAAGATCAATATTTTCATCTGAATAACCATCTAATTGAAATTCCGTAACTGCTATCGGTACGTTTTCCAGATATGACGCAAGTTTCTCCAATGATGATGGTAGAAAACGCCATGAATCTATAAATCTAAAACTAATATCACTTTCATCGATATATTTCGTAAATGAAATATATTTTTCCTTATTATGTGGTATTAGGCTGACTCGTCCTTTCAGTAATGAAGAAGTAGCAATCTCTTTCAAAATTAAATGAGTATCATAATTAAGATTATGAAAAATTACTGGAATAAATCTTGAGTTCTGGTAATTCAAATTACAAGAATTATGAGCTGCACCTCTGAAACTAAAGAAAAAGTATGTTATTGAGTAAAGAAATTATTTTATTTTTTCTATATATATCACATTCAAAAAAGCTTACCGTCCTGTGAGATGACAATGATCTCGTACTGCTAGTTGATCTGATTGAATAGGTTTCCAACAAATATGACAATTAGTTGACCTCCGAAAAGATAATTCTTCCAGATCTGTAAGTTTCATTGGCTTTGGATTTTTATAGAGTTGTTCAATTTTTTCTGCAATTGATTTCAGTTCCTTAACAAACCATTCTGCAGCTGTTTCTTCATCAGAATGATTTTGTCTGTATGATCTATAGCGAGATAACTTGTCGTCATAGCTACATTTTATATAATATCCTATACTGTACGCTTCATGAAGTTGAAAAGCATTCTCATTTTCAGTTGGTTTCAATAAACATTCAAAATCTGCATAGATTACAAACGGCACTTTTTCACTTTTTTTATAATCTTCAAATTTAAGAATATTGTTCTTAGAGTCAGGTAAATTTATTCTACAAGTATTTATATTTTTACAATCATTTTCATGATTTTCCAATCCCTCTTCACTATAAAATATTTGTAAACATCTGTCACAATGATAAGATTTTTTATTAGATTTTGAAACTTGAAATTTTAAAAGTCGTGACATGCTTTTTATCCACACATAATGAAACCGAAGCAGTCTTTCTTCTTCTTCTTCACCATGATTTTTTTCTTCATGTTCGTTTATATAAAAATCTTGAATAAGAAGGAGATTTACATGATTCTCCTTCTTTTCGGTTGTAATGTAACAAAGTGACACTTCATGTTTCTGACCATACATCCTAAGCATATACACGTTCACAGAAATATTATTATTAAGCTTTTCAAATTTTGAAACATCTTTTACTTTAACTGGAAATTCTATATCACCAAAGTTAAGCTTATTTGTATGAGCGAGGTAATTACTTAATCTATGGGCGTTCGTTGCACAAGGATATAACGCTGAAAGTATGGCATACTTAAAGCATTGATTATCATTGTTGTAAACATTGATACATGCTTTTTTCACTTCTATAAATTTTGGAAGTGGAATGAATGAGTTTCCTCTAAGTGGTGTATATTTTTTTATATTTATACATAAACTTATAATACTCTTTAATGTCCATCCAGAATCCTTTTCATGAAATTCTTCTAATTGTGTAAGAATCGGATCTTTGATACGCTCTTTAAACCATTCTTCTAAGTTTGATGATGTATAAATTGCAGAACTTTCGGTAGTAAAGTATTTTATATCTACCATTTCCTCTCCGTTCTTCTGCATAGAAAATTCTGAAATGAAATCAGAATTAACTT
Source organism: Philotrypesis tridentata (assembly GCA_018906965.1). Taxonomy (NCBI): domain Eukaryota; kingdom Metazoa; phylum Arthropoda; class Insecta; order Hymenoptera; family Pteromalidae; genus Philotrypesis; species Philotrypesis tridentata. The sequence goes on along the minus strand of JACCIB010001584.1, from coordinate 1,817 downwards.
TTACATTGATATAATAATTTATGCTTTCTTGTACTTTTTCTTTAAAAATCTATTCTGCATCTATCATAAAACTTTTAATATCCTTGTGCTCTATATTTATTATTACTCCAGATCTTATACGATTTTGAAATGCTGAGTCCACATCACGCCACTCAACTCTAGCTTCTATAGTTTCTATGCCGCCACCTTGTTGAAGTTTTTGTTCAAATTCAACTTGTATGCAGGACAGGTGGGTCATGCAAGTCTGACATTTCTGTTTCTCTCCTCTCGTAAGGTTAGATTTCTCTATCTTATCAGTCAATTCCTTTATTGTGGAATTGCACACATCTAACCAGTAATGAATATCCTTGCTGCTCAGTTTATGAATACCTTTTAAGCTATCGCGAAGGACTTGTACAAATCGTTCAATCAGTTCGATTGAAGCCATGTTTAGTCACAAAAGTTTCTTCTACACTGCTGAAAAATAAACTGGTTTGTACAAGAAAATTTTCGCCCTTTTGTACCCAAAGCTGCTGGAGGAAGTAGTGGGGGTTTGAGCCAATGGCAGAGAAGATTTTCTCTCAAACCAATAAAAAAAAAAGGAAAATTTTCGAGGGGAAAGGGAAAAGTTTTCGTTAAACCAATCAGAGCTCGTCAATTTCTGTTCAGCCAATGGTAAGCAGTTGAAGAGTGGGAGGGGGGGGGTAGACACATTCCTAAAGAGCAAGATGCTGAGTTTCATGCTTTTAAATTAGGATGCTAGACCATTCGTTTTCATTCTCGAGTTTACTGTTGACTTGGGAAGAACTAAAATATGGCTAGAACGCGCGATTATGATACAATGTTTAGAAGTGTTTTATTACCTTGTTCCGAAGAGAACGTTTATGTCTGCGATATTCAAGGATTCCAGAGAATCGCATCCGATTCTTTTATATTGAAAGAAATTTGCTTTGTAAGTTTGAAAAGAACTGCTTTTCCGTCTGTTTACCACTTTAAGCCTCCAATAAGATGGGAAGAACTTACTGAAGAAGAGAAGTGTACAGCAAGTTGGTTAGAAAAATATCACCATGGATTGCCTTGGGATTCTGGAGATATTCCGTATGATCAGCTGCAAAAAATTTTTTAAATCTGCTCACAAGGGGTTCAAAAACTTTATGTAAAGGGCGAGCAGAAACAGCAATGGATAAAAAAATATTTACCTCATGTGTAAGTAGATAATTTTTCTGATACTTTTCTGATACTTTTCTGATACTTTTCTGATACTTTTATCATACTTTTCTGATACTTTTTTCATACTTTTCTCATACTTTTCTGTTACTTTATTAAAGTATCAGAAAAGTATGAGAAAAGTATCAGAAGAGTATCAGAAAAGTATAAAAAGTTTTTTGTTAAATTTATAATACTTACGTAATATTTGATTTTATATTTTCAGATCCATATCCAATATAGAAAATTATGGCTGCAGTTCTCTTCAGGAAATCCACAGTCAACATCATGGATGTTTTAGTCATTACTTATGTAAAAGAAAACGACCTGTATGTGCAATTTCTAAAGCACTTTCAATTAAAAACTGGTTAATAAACTATTTAAATAATGTATTTAATCGCCATGAAGTGGACTATAAAAAATAAAATTTTGCTTTTTATTGATAATATAATGATGTACTTATTTGTAGTATTTAAAAAAAAAACCTGTAACAACGCGAAACGTCGGCAATAGAGAGAAAAATATTTTAACTCGAAGAGATGCATTCACTAGTTGGGGGGGGAGTGCTCTATTACAAAATAAAATTTTTTTAATTAAAGAAGATTATTTTATTTATTATTATTACTAATTTT
>JACCIB010001583.1:0-28231 GCA_018906965.1 Philotrypesis tridentata | reverse complement strand
TTTGAAAATCTGTGCGTTGCACAGCAGGTGTGTAGCGCGTGTGCACGACGAAAATATCTCGGAGTCGTGCAATTTTTGCGGGACACGAGAGTACGTGTTCGCGGATGAGCTGGTCAAGCACTTGATTGATTTCATGCAGTTTGTCCGTGTACTTCGTCGAGCTAATTTATCACTACTGTCTGCCTCGACAACGGCTTATCGTACACCCGCTGCTACGGCGGGTCTATCAACTGGCAGTGAGGTCAGTAGTGATGACAAAAAAAGAAGAAGAAGCCAGACAGTCACCATCGACTACACCGACATTGAAAAAATTAGGGAACAGCGCTAGTCATAATGGTAAATGAAAACGCATCAATACCAGTATTTCTCTAACAAATTCCTCGATAGCTTCTCTTGTACCACCTACGAAACAAATTGCTCAAAGAATCTGCTCTCTCCAATAGTACAAAATGGAAACGTATGGACCTGGGCACATAATGCCCCAACCATCTACTAGCAGTGGTGGTAGTAGTGTATTAGATATGCTAATTAATCGAATACCTTTTGAAATGCATGTGCCGGGATATCAGTTTCTCGAACCGGGTACTCATCTCGAGGAGAGACTAGCACGTGTTGAGACCCCCTCGACAGAGCCTCTCTCGAGCATGACATTGCCTATTCGCGAAATGATGGTAGTGACGGTAGTGGCACACGTACTCGAGCCGATCGACATCTTGCAGAGCGTACTTCTTCGCGTATGTTATCCGAGACGTCGAACAGAAAGAAGAAAAGTGTCACTCTACTAACTATTTTATGCATGATCGGTAAAATCACATTAGATAAGGTTTATCGTAAAATCAAGAAAACCTTTAAACGTCCACGCAAGAGGCAGAGGAAGTCAGTCGGTGGTAGACGACAGCCCGGCAATGGAGTCTAAGCTCGAAGAATTATACTAAGGCCTCCCAGCTCCAACAGCATACACAGGCGGTGATGGAATCGTGCAGGCTGTGAGGAAAAAATATTTCAGGAAGGAGGTGAGAGAACAGCTCGAAAGTCAAGATGCACACGTTGCACGCTGCATAAGCCGGTGCGATATCACTTTCCTCGTTGCTCATATCGGGTATTCAGCCCCTATGAGCTGTGGGAGGCTGATTTCGCTGACTTTCGCGCTCTTAAGACCTACAACGATTACACCTGCTCGTCGTCATCGATGCCCTGTCGAAGTATGCATGGGTAGAGCCGCTTCATAATAAAACTGCCAAGAGTGTGGCCGAGGGTCTGGAGCGAATCAGCAAGCGAAACGACGACCGATCGCCGAAATACTTTCAAACGGACAAGGGTAAAGAATTTAGTACAAACGAAGTGCAAAATTTTTTTAAAAAACGGGGAATTATTTACCGTGCTCCCGACGTGAAGGCGGCCGTTACCGAATGTTTCAGCTGAAAGCTGAAAGAGCGTATGTAGCGCTATTTTAGACATCTTGGCACGAGACGATGTATCAATGTACTGGACAATATTGTACAGTCGTACAATAATTCGTCGCATAGTACGATAAAAATGGCGCCATCTAGCTTGACTATGTACAATGACGCTAGAGCACGCGAAAATTTGGCGCGACGATACATACAGCATGGGTGACTTGGTTCGAGTCAGTCGTGCTCGGGCAGCCTTTCGGAAAGCATACAACGGTGGCTAGACTCTGGAATTATTTAGAATTGTGAGAGTCAACAACGCGAGACAGCCGCCTGTCCACACTCGAAGATCTTCTACGAGCAGCAGCTGAGTCGTGTACATAAAGACTTGTTGAGCGAAGCTTTCGAAATAGACAAGGTGTTGGAGAGTAGAGGTAGGGGTGCGAGAAAAGAATATCTGGTCAACTGGAAGGGACATCCCAAAAAATTCAATTCTTGAGTATCCGAAATAGATTTAGTAAATATTCAAAACAACAAGATCAATCACAATGAGGGATGAATTCTACATTGTTTTGTCCAGCAACAGTAGTAAATACATTTATCCAAATAACTCGGCCATCATCATCCACGGCAATTGGTGTGTGGGTCTCACAGAAATACAAATACACATTGCCTTCCAGCACATATCGCGGAGAGACAAGATAGAGGGCGCAGTGAGTGTGACGACATGGACGTCGAGTTACATCCCACTGAGAATACAAAGACCTTTAGTCAGATGAAATTTTATGTTGTTTTTTTTGTGTTTATCACGATATCGAGACTCTTTCGCACGAGATCAATAATCTGGATAATGTGAAAGATCATCTCGTATTCGAAATTCAGTGACGAGGATATATTCAGATTAGATGCATATGTGGTCAGAATAAGTGCGCTAACTATATGCATGCATTTTCTTTATCCGAAAAGTTATCTAAAACATTGGGCTTTGAAAGCAATGAATTATTATCGTATGATGGCAAAAAGGAAAACATTGTTACCGGCAAACAGGCCAACAGTACAGGCAATATAACAGGTTTTTATAACCTAATAAATAGTTTACCAAGCTTACCCAAGTAAAAAACTATTATACAAATTTTATAAAATCGACTTTATAAAAAAATGAACGTATACAATCCGTATAGAAACTTGTTTTGTTGCCTAGGTAACGGCTAATGTTTTTATACAAATTGTATACGTTCATTTTTTTATAAAGTCGATTTTATAAAATTTGTATATGATTTTTCACTTGGGTTACGCATGATTTACAGCAGTATCTGTCAGCCTCACGTCACGGACGAAGTTTACTCGCGCCTACACCATACCTCTTCATATGCATGACTATACCTACGGTAGAATGCGAATTCAAAACTTTAACTCACCGATGTATCTGACTCTGCTCTTCTCGTCGTTTCAGTCGATTGAGATTGATATAAGGGGTAAGCAAGGCTGAAATTTACCATTCGATTACGGGACGCTGACGGTGACACTTCACTTTAAGCGTTTCGACTGAAATCATGTCGCATCAGCACGACGATTTCTTCTTCCTCTACCATGGCTATCAGACAGGCTGTCGTGTTGGCGGTTGTGATAGTGCGGATAATTACGTCACAATTGATCGAAGATATTACCAAAATGGTGCTTGTATTGAAAGCTTTTTCAAGGGACTATATCGTAGTGCCTTACCTCTAATTAAGCGTGGCGCTAAGAACGTGGGTCGGGAGGCAGCTTACGCTAGTGCGAGGATCATGGACGATGTAGTGGGTGAGAAATTGCCTCTCAAAATCTCGCTTAATCTACTTATTACCGAGAGTGGTGGTAATCTCAAACGCAAGGCTGGACAGGCATTAAATAAAATGCTGATGCAGAGTGATGAGAAGAAGGAGAGAGAGGGGGGGGCTAAGTGTAAAAAGCAGTAGGGGTTCTGGCTATAAAAATGTGTCTACAGCGCGAAAATCACAGTCAAAGACCGGCCGCGGAGCTGAGCGAAGCACTACTACTACTACTACCACGAACAATAAAACTAAGAAGAAGACGAAGAAGAAGAAGACGTCTACAGAAGGAGATATTTTGACAATGGCACAGCAGGCCACATGGACGACATTGGTACACGTAATGACGGATTCATTAAACGTCAAAGAGTCATAAAAAATGGCAAAATCGATTTGATTGGACACCTACACGTAGATGTCTTCAATATGGACAGATTATTGCTCAGTGGTGTTGGGGTACATGTACGTCTTATTCGCTCTCCTGATAGTTTCTGTCTAATAGCGGAAAGTGACGTGTACATTGCGCATATAACGAAGGTAACACTCTTTGTTCGATGCGTAAAGATTAATCCGAGTATAGCGATGTGTCATGAGAATAAACTCTCTAAGACGACAGCACAGTAGCCAGTAACACGTGTGAAGGTTAAAAATGTGACTCTGAACAGCGGTGACCATGGTCAATCAATCGACAACATTATACTAGGTCAATTACCAAAAAGAATTATCACTGGTTTTATTGAAATACAGTGGCAATGCAGCGTGAGCGGCACCTGGACACCACCGAAGCCGTGCAAATTAAAAAGAACGAAACTTATACCCGGTGGTGTTTACAGAAAAGCAAACTGCCAGACGAAGTGAAAGAAAGCGAAAGAGAACCACAAGAGAGAGAGAACCACTGACAGCGCAAGATACGCGCGGCGCCGCACGAGTCGGCGGCAGTAGAAGAGAGGGAAGCACCGCACGACCGCGCAGCAAGCGATTACGAGGCGAACGCGAACAAGCGACGGCCGCCATGTTGGCTGGCCGAAAAAAACGTATGAGAGCGAGTGAGAGAGAAAGAGAAAGAGAATGTAATAGATGCGAATGCGAAGAGTGGAGGCACATGACGAGCCTCGTGCGTTATTGAAAACAAGTGGAGGGCTGCGGCCCCGTCCACAGTACGCGCGCGAGCGAGGAACATTGTAGCGAAGTAATACACAGCCAGATGCGACGACAGCCAGACGATCCGAATTAACTAATTCGAACTTCGCGCGCGACGACACATGGTAGTAAGAGGGCGCTGAGATGATTGATGTCCTATATTGGGCTAACGCGCGACATCACATGATTTAGATAGAAATAGATTGGGTTTCGACGATTTCTCAAGAATTTCTCAACAGACCTTAGCAAAAATGATGAGGTTGTTGAAAAATTTGTCGATAAGCTGTAATCTAATATTAAAAAATGTAATGTGAAGCGTGAATTTTACTGGATATATTTGCTTACGTGGCTTTTAAGAAATGATTTGTCTGCAAATTTCTATTGGGTCCACATTCTGGTGACAGAAATTCTATTGGCTCCCACTATCTGTGATCTTTATTCTCATTGGTTCTACCCCCTATCGAACCTACCTAGTTTTCGAATATAATTCGCGGAGCCTCCAGCGGACAGCATACAGTTATCTCTTAACCGCAACGTGTGAAAGTTCGAGAAAGTGGCTGGTCACAAGAGACAGTTGGAGAGTCTGAGTCAGGTGGAAGAGAGTCAAAAGAACAAATATCGCTGCCATCAAATTCTACCCATGGTTTATGGGCTAAACAATTCCTACGGCAAACTTGTTCCCGTAAGCCTAGAAAATACAGCAGTCGGTTCTGGTGACTTTAATCCTGTTATTCGCCTCAGCAATCAGGACTTTCAAGGATTCTCCTTCTCACTGTCCACATGGACAGTATTCCAGGAGCAATTTGACGAGATCGACAGATTCTTTCATGCATACAGTGACGAAGATATGCCTGAACAAAAAATCATCGTCGACGGATTTATAATAAGATTCATGATCAGCTATTCTGATCGAGCCTTCGAGTTGGTTAAAGAGACTGCGGCGGGGATACAAGGATCTGATGGGCCCAGGGCGAAAAGATCACGTAAGCCATCATTGGTATTTAAGAGGGTCACTTTTGATCGGCTAAAGGCTCTGTCCAAAATTATCGATAAAAGAATTAAGTATTTGTTAAGTGTGAAGGACGCTATTGCGATTGTTGTAAGCAAGGTCGGAAGTTATTGTAAGGTAAAGCTACAAAATAGCCAAAACTCTCAATACACTTATTTTACAGTCTATAACATTAAATGTGCCATGCGTGACTTTGACGACATACTTGTCGATCAAATTGATAAAATATTAAAAGAAGCCAATCTAGTTTTAAGTTTCGAAGATATGTACATAATTATTTACGAATTTGTTAATTTGCATATGTATAATTTAGTCGTATATTTAAATAGCACTATATTAACTAACTCATAATTTGTATCTAGATATTTAAGTATTAATTGAATACATATTATTTATCGCTATATTTTCTTTTCTTATTTACCCAAACACTGACTCCTATTACCTATCCTAAACATCCTCTACGTTCACTCTAGATATAGTCTAGCTCTAAGCACGCTATTTTATTCAAAGAAATTTTTTAAATTACATGTAGTATGGAGAAAAGGAACGATCTTACCAAAGTATCTTCTCGTTCAGAGGGTACTTTGGAGAGCGGTGATCTCTCTAAAGTGCCTCGCTACTGTAGCGTGAAAAATAGATGCAGAGGGGGTCTCTCCCAAGTAGTTAGGCACCATGGCGACTGTAAACAAATATGCCCTTGACTAAAGTGACATGGACGAGAGGTCACAGAGGTCATGGTCATATTTGTTTACATTCGTCATGGTGCCACCATACTACTAACGTCCAGCAACAATTCGCTATCATGATAATATTTTATCTTTTACTTATGTCTTGATGAAATTACTCATCTTGCTATTTCCTATGATCTCCTAGATTTTGTCAGAAATCTATCAATAGTTTACCAACGTCTATCGATTTTTCACATTTTTCTAAATTAACCTAAAATTTGGGACGTGCGCGGGCAAAACGCAGCCTCAATTTGGATCCAATGCATCAAAATACATAAAAAAATTCTCAAAGTTGTTCAAACAACTTCTTTTTTAATTTACTCGAAATTCTGATGTTGTATAGACCAAATGAACCCCGTATAGGAATGTAGGTCTGGTAAAAAGATCGACCATATATTTTTTGTGTGCCAGTGTTATTTATATTAGCTTATTCGACTTATTAAATGATATTATTTGAAATATAAAAAGAGAAAGAATATTGGTTAATTACTTGATGACTTTTCGGAAAGAATAGCAGGTGGACTGGAATTTTTAGTAGCTACTTCATTGTTGAGACAATCAGGATCAATTTGATTAACATCTTGATTTTCTTTATTGTGAAGCTCTTCATTTGATGAAGGTTTTTCTTTCGTATCTTTTGGATTATCCATCGGATGAGTCGCATCTATAAATATGATTTATAGTAACTTACTTTTACTATATTATATGCCGAAATTTTATATAGATGCAAAACTGTACTCTTTATTTTCATGTAAGTAGATACACAGAAAATAAAATCGAACTATTGAGTTGTTAAATACTGTGACTAAGTATAATACAAGACTTCTAAAGCGTTATAAGTGTGGAATTATACAAATTATTAATAATTATTATATAATGTTTATTCATTTAGCATACTAACATCGAAATGAGGTACTTTTTTGAATGGTCAAGCCCGGTTTAACGGATGGAAAACATTTTTTTCATCAAGTAGCAGAAATTTTTCTATTAAAGTTTCTTAATACCATGAAGTACTCGGTAACTGTTCCATTTTAGAATACTAGAAGTTTAAATTTTGAATTTGGTGTTTGATAAGGCCCACTGTTAGAACCATTAAATTTCTGATGAGTGGTACTCTGATTTTTTTTTAAACAATGATATATTTTACATAAGTGAATGCAAAAATTAAAAAAGAACTTTTGATATGACGAATTTATCTTTCAGAATTGAATTTAATAGAAGGTTAAAATTAAACCATCCACCGAAATATGCAGTATAAATTTTATTGACCTAAGCTTTCGAATGCTTCTAGTATTAGTCCGGGAGTCAGGGAGTTCAATAGTGGGATATCGGCCACTTTCTTCTAGGTTTAGTTTTATTGTTGAAATATGTTAGTCATAACCTACTGAAAGTAACCCTAAGGTTTCGACTTCGGACCTGATCGGGAACATTGTTATTATTGCAAAATAAACTTCAAAAAAGCACTTTTTTCAGTTTTTCGCGAATAATTATTTTACCACTCATTTTATGCAAAAAAAGGTAGAGGTAAAGGTTCTTCAGAATTGAATTTTCAGTAAGAAGCATATATTCCCGACTGCGAAATTACCTATTTTCATCGTTAAATCGTTAAACAAAGAATTATTTTTTTTAATTTTTGATATTGTCACAGTTTTTCCAAAAAAAAAGATTATTAACATCGGATAAGCTTTCAAATACAAGATTTAGTATTACCAACGTAAAAATCGGCGTCCGATCTCGATATTTAAAAATGGCGTCTTATTGCAAAATTATTTAACATAAAATTTCAAATTCATTTCCTATTTTCCCATGGAACGATAACCGAATCCAACCGCCTTTAATCGATAGCTTATGACGTACTTAATAAACGCTAAAAAGAACTTTTTAAAAAATTAAAATTCAACAACATTTTTAACAATAAATAGTTTTTATTTTCGCCAATTTTAAAGTTAGAGAAAGGCGGTAAAATGCATCTTAAAGTACGTAAATAACCTTGAATTTTCATATAAACTTTGTCAAGATCGGACCAATAATTAAAAATATCAAGTAGTTTCGGCATAATCATCGATCGAAAAAAAATTCGTATCTCGGTTCCTATTGGTCCGATCTTGACAAAATTTATATGAAAAGTCATTTTTTACGTACTTTAAGATGCATTTTACCGCCTTTCTCTAACTTTAAAATTGGCAAAAATAAAAACTATTTATTTTTAAAAATGTTGTTAAATATTAATTTTTTAAAAAGTTCTTTTTAGCGTTTATTAAGTACGTCATAAGCTGTCGATTAAAAGTGGTTGGATCCGGTTATCGTTCCATGGGCATGTAGGAAATGAACTTGAAATTTTAGGGTAAATAATTTTGCAATAAGACGCCATTTTTAAATATCGAGATCGGACACCGATTTTTAAGTTGGTAATACTAAATGTCATATTCGAGAGCTTATCTGATATCAATAATCTTTTGTTGGAAAAACTGTGACAATATCATAAATTGGAAAAAAAATTTTTTTGTTTAACAATTTAACGATGAAAAAAGTTAATTTCGCATTCGGGAATATATGTTTCTAACTGAAAATCCAATTCTGAAGAACTTTTACCTCTACCTTTTTTTGCATAAAATGAGTGGTAAAATAATTATTCGCGAAAAACTGAAAAAAGTGCTTTTTTGAAGTTTATTTTGCAATAATAACAATGTTCCCGATCAGGTCGGAAGTCGAAAACTTAGGGTTACTATCAGTAGGTTATGACTAACATATTTCAACAATAAAACTAAACCTAGAAGAAAGTGGTCGACAAAATTATAGGACTCCCGGACTATATTCTTTTTCAAAGGCTAAAATATGCTATATTATGCAAATCACATCATACTTCACAGTTGAGTCACCGGCCCGTCAGGGCAATCAAGAATGCCGTTTCCCTCCTTCTCGAGGGCCGCATGTTGTTAATATGTCGTCCGCTCGAGGGTACCAGGTTCCAGGTATCAGCGTCTAGTAGCCTCGAGCAATGCATTAACATCATGCGGCCCTCGAGAAGGTGGAAAATGGCATTCTCGATTGCACTGATGGGTCAATGACTCATCTTTGGAGTACGATTTAGATTTGCATAATATTCCATATTTTAGCCTTTGAAAAGGAATACTACACGCATTCGAAAGTGGATCAATAAAGTTTATACTGAATACTTTAGTGGATGGTATAATTTCAACTTTCTATTAAAAAAGAAATATTACAAAATATGTATATAATATATATACTATGGGGTACCCCCACCCCCTGTTCGCTCCGCTCGCCAACCCCTTTCACACATGTCATGCACAAAAGACATTTATCCAATATCTCTATCAATTACCTCCATTCATGACCATCATCTTTTACTTAACGTACTCAATCGTGACCTCTACCTATCTCCTTCAATGACGACCCCATCATGTTCTCCAATAATATCTACCTACTACCAATATCTTCAACTTGTCATTTTAAATCATAACGATTTCTCCCTCCTAGCCCTTTACCGTCCACCTATGACTTTTACCCTCCACTTGTGAACTTCACCCTTCACACATGGTTATGACCTATCGTCATCGTCGTCTTCAATCATAAATTCCGACGTCCATCTACTAATTTTAGTTATGGTATCTACCATCCTCTTATCACCTGCACCCTCCCCACATTGCCACAAATCATGACCTTCACCCTCCAGCTATGATCTTCAACCACCCATGATCTCGAGTCTCAACCTATCGCTTTCAATCATGTTCTCTAGCATTCACATATCGCTTCTAATCATACCCTCCAACCTTTAACTATTGTCTCCAACCTCCACCTATAGCACCACCCTCTGCCTATCGCCTTCAATCACGACTTTTCATTCCCATGAAATACTTTCACCTATCACAACACCCTCAACTTATCTTTCCCAACCAAACACTTTCATTATCCTTCTATCCCTCCTCTGTCCACATAACCCCTCCACCAACCACCTGTTGAATCCATTCATCACCTTCATCATTCACCCATAATTTTCACGCTTTACCTACCACCTTCACGCATTAATTCGAGCCCCAATTTATCACCTCCAATCATGAACTTCAACATCCTCCTATTACTTCCAATCAGGAGCTCCGCCATCCACCTATCATCTCTATCCGTCATCTCCACCCTCGACCTATTACCTTCACTCACGTTCTTTCCCATTAGCACTCAATACTCAGGGAATATTGCCTGATAGTTACTTTGGTATGTTCGGGATTTTCGATAATATCGTCCATGTTATGGATTTTTAATATTGTCAGCACCTTCCATGTCCGTTTTTCCATTACTGAGTTATAGTTTTGGTCAGCAATATGCAGGAAATGAACAAAGTAATATTCCAGCAATGTTGTCGTGACCTATCGTAACCTTAGTCCAATATTTCTTTAACATTTAATTTTTTTGAAAAAATTTCTTTCATGTCGAAATAATTGAGCAATTTTATGGTAATATTGCAGAATGTTACCACAACATTGCTGGAATATAATATCTTACAAAGGGATAAAAAAATGAAAATTTCCCAGGTCGGGATTTGAACCGAACTCCTTTAATTCAGTGGACTCGCTCGTTATCCACTGAGCTATTGTTTCGTTCTTGTCATTGAAGTTAATGTGTAGGATGAAATGTAAGATAAACGAGGGCTTTTAAAATATAACCTAGGTTCAAAATTATTTGACAAGAACGAAACAATAGCTCAGTGGATAACGAGCGAGTCCACTGATCGAAAGGAATTTTTAAACATTTTTTTTATCCCTTTGTAAGATATTATATTCCAGCAATGTTGTGGTAACATTCTGCAATATTACTATAACATTGCTCGATTATTCCGACACGAAAGAAATTTTCCCAAAACAATCGAAAAAAAATTTAATGTTAAAGAAACATTGGACGAAGGTTACGATAGGTTACGACAACATTGCTGGAATATTACTTTGTTCGTTCCCTGCATATTGCTGACCGAAACTCAGTAATGGAAAAACGGACATGGAAGGTTCTGACAATATAAGAATCCATAACATGGACGTTATATAAGGGTCATACAATATTATCGAAAATCCTGAACATGCCAAAGTAACGTTCAGGCAATATTCCCTGAGTATTGAGTGCTATATGGGTTATTATTCATCTATTATCTTCAATAATGACCTCCAACATCCACGTATTAAGACTACTTATAATCTTAACCCTCGACCTATCGCCTGCAACTATGTGCCTGATCCTACCCATTTAGTTGAACAACCCTTACGGAAAGTAACTACAGTGGTGAACTACTATAAAGAACTACTGCACAACTACTGGCAGAACTATTGGCATAACTACTGTTATTCTAAAGTTCGGGAGCAGTAATTTCGCAACTGTAGAAAAACTACTGCGATGATGAAAACGATAGTTAATACGGAATTAACTGCAGAGAAAATGTGGTTAAGGACTTTTCTCAATTTATCTAGTCATGAACTTCCGTTCTATTGTAGAATAGCTGCTGCCCTTGTATTTTTACGGAATAAAAATCGACATTACCAGTAAACTGCAGCGTAACTACTGGAAGTATTTGTATATATATTTTGAATATTAAAAACTACTGCACAACTGTAGAATAACTATTGTCTCTGATTTTTTATGAAATAGAACTTGCGACGCTATGTATGAATTACAAGGTTTTTACTAACTCAAAACTACTGTTTCCCTGCAGTTTACATGTAGTTGCACTGCAGAACAACTGCAGTGTTGTATAATAAATAAAAAAAGTTTATCAAATTAGAAAAATTCATGCATTGAAATTATTTTGCAGTACAACACTGCAGTTGTTCTGCAGTGCAACTACATGTAAACTGCAGGGAAACAGTAGTTTTGAGTTAGTAAAAACCTTGTAATTCATACATAGCGCCGCAAGTTCTATTTCATAAAAAATCAGAGACAATAGTTATTCTACAGTTGTGCAGTAGTTTTTAATATTCAAAATATCTATACAAATACTTCCAGTAGTTACGCTGCAGTTTACCGGTAATGTCGATTTTTATTCCGTAAAAATACAAGGGCAGCAGCTATTCTACAATAGAACGGAAGTTCATGACTAGATAAATTGAGAAAAGTCCTTAACCACATTTTCTCTGCAGTTAATTCCGTATTAACTATCGTTTTCATCATCGCAGTAGTTCTTCTACAGTTGCGAAATTACTGCTCCCGAACTTTAGAATAACAGTAGTTATGCCAATAGTTCTGCCAGTAGTTGTGCAGTAGTTCTTTATAGTAGTTCACCACTGTAGTTACTTTCCGTAAGGGAATATTGTGCTAATGTTATTCAACATTGAACTAACACGTAGGGAATATTGATGTAAACTCGGATTTCTGTTTTTGCATTGCGGACGATAAATTCATAGTTGCACTTCAACGAATATTGCAATATTGGTACAATATTGTTACATGGTTGTATCAATGTAAATTCTAAATTAGCATATTTTTTGAGTAATCGTCCCAATATTGAGGCAATATAATATCAACATTGTTAATTTAGATTCCCAAAACATTAATAAATTATAAATTTTTTTTCGATTTATTCGAAAAAATTTCTTCCCTATTGAAATATTACAGCAATGTTATGGTAACATTGCATAATGTTATAACAACATTACTGGAATATAATATCTTACAAAGGGATAAAAGAAAAATGTTTAAAAAAATTTTCTCCCGTCGGGATTTGAACCCAACTTCTTTCGCTCAGTAGACTCGCTCGCTATCCACTGAGCTATTCTTTTGTTGTTGTCAAATGATTTTGAACCTAGGTTATATTTTGAAGGCCCTCGTTTACCTTTCATTTTAATCGACACGTTAACTTCAATGACAACAACAAAAGAATAGCTCAGTGGATAGCGAGCGAGTCTACTGAGCGAAAGGAGTTGGGTTCAAATCCCGACCGGAGAAAGTTTTTTTAAACATTTTTCTTTTATCTCTTTGTAAGATATTATATTCCAGTAATTTTGTTTTAATATTGTGCAATGTTACCATAACATTGCTGTAATATTTCAATAGGGAAGAAATTTTTTCGAAAAAATCGAAAAAAAATTTATAATATATTAATGTTCTGGGAATGTTGAATAAGCTTACTACAATATTACTGTAATATTACTTTCCACGAATCGATGTAATATTAAAACGGACATTGCGCTTCGCAGCAATGTTGCCTGACCGTGGCCAGCAGGTTACGTAACCTTCCTGCACCATAATTGATCCTACTTTACTTACCAAAGTAACATTCCAGCAATATTCCCAGAGTGTTAGGTGCTATATGGGATATTATATTGCCTCAATATTGGGACGATTACTCAAAAAATATGCTAATTGAGAATTTACATTGATACAACCATGTAACAATATTGTACCAATATTGGAATATTCGTGGAAGTGCAACTATGAATTTATCGTCCGCAATACAAAAACGGAAATCCGAGTTTACATCAATATTCTCTACGTGTTAGTTCAATGTTGAATAACATTAGCACAATATTGTTCAACTTGGCGAATCTTAGAACGCAACCTTGGTACAATATTCCTGCATTATTGAATGCTATATGGGTATTGCCTCTAATAAAATCCTTCAGTCTCCACATATCGATTCCAATCATAACCTCCGCCATTCACCACCTCTGACCTCCACCTTCGATCTATCCCCTCCAGTCCATGCCCTCCAGTATCCATCTATGCCATTTAACAATGACCTCCAATATTCACTGTGACGGGATGCATCTAAAAACACGCTAATGCTGCCGGTTCTTGCAGGAGAACGCGACACTCAGCCGTACAGCCGGGAGAGGGAGAAAAAGAGCATAGCCGCGCGCGTGCTACGCCAACAGCAAGTCACCGTGTGACGTCACGGCAGCTGAGCGCAGCGAGAGTTAATTTTATTACTTCCATAAATTATAGCCGCGGCCTGCAGAAGGGCGTCGAGGAGGACCAGGAGGTCGCCTCGGCGGTCTCCAAAATCCACCACGTCACATCACGTAACATCTCCACCGTCGATCTATTGCTGTAGTCATGTCCTTTAGCCTCCAACTATCACCTTATATCATATTCTCCAGTCTCTACCTATCTCTTGAAATCGTGTCCTCTAGCCTGTACCAATCGTCTACAATCAAGATCCCTTCAATTCCACTTGTTACCTCCAACTATCACCAACCCCTCCAACAGTCATTTCCTATTATAATGATTTCACTGCCTTTCTGTCCCTCCACAGTCTATTTAGGCCTTTTACCTTTCACTTATTACCTCCAAACATGACCTTCACCCTGTATTTATGATTTTCAACCTCCACGCATGACCTCAAACTATCACCGCCACCCATGACCTCGAGCCTCTACCTACCGCTTCTAATCATATCCTCCAACCTCTATCTATTGTTTCAAGCTTCTACCTATGATGTAACCCAAATGGTAACCCTTCTACCTATCACCTTCACCCATGATCTCGAGCTTCCACCTGTCAACTCCAACCAGGACTTTTAACATCACTTCCTATATATTACTATAGGTTGGCGAGCTACTTATACTACTTAAACATACCGGGGGGGGGGGGGAATTCCAAATTAGCTCAATACAAATATATAATACTTGTATAAGAAGATTTATGTCTAGAATACTACTAAAAAGGAGCATTGTAAGCTAGCCCAGTTAAAAATAGTTAAGAATAGTTGGTTCAAAATCTCGTTTGAAGTTACTAAAATGCAGAAATTTAAAAATTACAATAGTGGGCCTTATCAGAGCCCAGTAGCAAAGTACAGATCAGTTTAATCGCCATATCAAAAATCAGAACTGGGTGGTTAGGTAAAATTTAGTTTATAAAAATGAATTAGTTGTAGAATGCTGTAAAATGCCAAAAAATTATTAATAATTACTTTGATAGAAAAATTTCTACAGCTGCGTAGAGTAAATTTTTTCTGTTTACCCTTAAATTTTAGGCTTGAATGAAACATACGAAAATATACGTAAATCACACAAAATTTTACGAAGGAAAAGACTATCGTTATAACACAGCAAAATGTACATAAATATAAAATATACATAGAATCAACAAATTAATATTAATACACTTACTGATCACATGCTCTTTTCTAATTAAAGAATTTTTTGAATGGTTTGAAGCATTAAGGTCATCACTTGAGTTTTCAAGATAACTTGTCGATATCGCTGTACTGTTTAAAGATACATTTTCTATTTCAACTAAGGGATCGCCTGCATTTAAACTCCTTGCAATAGTTGATAACTTATTCTGCACAGCTAATATTATAAATAAGAAACAATGAGTTTATTATGATTATGCTCAAATTTAAAAAGAGTATGCTGTTGATTGAATTTGCATATTATACGCAAGAGTTTCACCAAATACAAAAACGAAAATTTCTTCATGCATCTATAAATGTATAAAAAGTAAAAAATTAGAACAAGTTAGGTCGAAATTATTCTTGTACAAAACTATGGATTAGCGAAAAACTGCTTTAGCCCCGTCTCCTACACACTAACCGCATTATGTTTCCTATTTCCTCATTATGTTTCTTGATGCCGATGATGGCGAATATCAGAGCTAAATAGTTTTATTTAAAAGACTGACTGGTGATTTTAACCAATGTCAATGAGGCTAGAATTAGGGAGTTGGAATGGAAATAGCAAGACCGACCCATTCAAAGTTATGTCATCGCAAACTCGGGAGGAGGAAGAGACAGACAGAACGCTAAAATCGCAGGCGAAAGACCAGGACGGTAAAAGCGAAGACAAAAAAAACGCAACCGGGGAACAGAAGGTGGGGAAAAGGACAGAGGAAGATAGAAAAATTGATGATAAATGGAACGAACATCGAGTCGACTGTGAAACAATCAAAACGGCAATAGAGGAACAATTACGAAGAGAAATAGTAGAACTGTTAGAAAAGGGCAACGACTGACCAAAGGATAGGATGGAGAAACTGATAGAGATTTTGAAAAGAGAGCCAAACGTAAAGTTATGTAAGTATATCGTGGCATTTCAACACCTAGCTAAGTCCAGGACCGAAACAGCAGAGGGGGAAGATCCTAAGTAATTATAAGGAAAGAAAGGATAGTTGTGAAGAGCGGTGTATACAGTAGGATAGGAAAAAATGTAAATAATTAAAAATAATGTGATTTTAGTAATGCGTTATTAGTTATAAGAAACTTCGTACCATAGTAAAAACTGCAAGGGCGGAGATGTTAAAAGTTATAGCTGACCATGGAATAAATAAATAAATATATAAATAAAGAGTACTTGGTAATTTTGAAGTAGAATCAGCTACTATTTTTTTTATTCATTTATCTCTAATAATAAGACTGGTGTGTAAATTGAATTTTTGACCAAAAGGCCGCCAACAGTACCAGTTTTTGTTATTGAAGGTAGATAAATAACATAAATACTGGTCAGCTCTGCTTCAAAATAAAATGCAAAAAGCTATCTTGCACATTGTCTGTAAACCTAATAGTTTCTAAATTAAAAATCATTATGTGGAGTTGACAAAAAAAAATGTTTGATTTTTCATTCAGAAACTATTAGGTTTACAAAAAATGTGCAAGAGACCCTTTTGCATTTTATTTTGAAGTAGAATCAGCTAGTATTTTTTTTATTCATGCCACTTTATTAATAAGACTGGATTCGAAATTTGGTATTTGACCAAAAGGCCGACAACAGTACCAATTTTTGTTATTGAAGGTAGATAAATAAAATAAATACTGGTTAGCTCTGCTCCAAAATAAAATGCAAAAAGCTATCTTGCACATTGTCTGTAAACCTAATAGTTTCTGAATTAAAATTCATTATGTGTAGTTGACAAAAGAAAATGTTTGATTTTTCATTCAGAAACTATTAGGTTTACAAAAAATGTGCAAGAGACCCTTTTGCATTTTATTTTGAAGTAGAATCAGCTAGTATTTTTTTTATTCATGCCACTCTATTAATAAGACTGGATTCGAAATTTGGTATTTGACCAAAAGGCCGACAACAGTACCAATTTTTGTTATTGAAGGTAGATAAATAAAATAAATACTGGTTAGCTCTGCTTCAAAATAAAATACAAAAAGCTATCTTGCACATTGTCTGTAAACCTAATAGTTTCTGAATTAAAAATCATTATGTGGAGTTAACAAAAAAATATTTATAATTTTTACATACTCATCCCAGTTCTGTCTAACATCATCAATGAACACCAAAAAAAAATCCCTAAAGAGATTCATTCAATGTGAAGATAACAAACTGATATACTATTCTGGACAAGATACAAGAAAGCATCTTAAAATTGGAAAATGCTCCCCTGTTGAAAGGTATCATGTGATAGAATCGTATGATATTCGTGCAAGATGTTATAATACGATAACTGTGCTAATAATATCATGTAAAAATGTCATGTGATTTGTCCAAATTCTTCCTGTAATATAATATGATTAGATCACATCATAAAAAATTGGAATTTTGAAATTGATTAAAATTTATTATTTCATTGATCTCTTGCTATTTATAGAAGTACCATGCGGGTGGTACCTCCATGAATGGCAACAAATTAATGAAATAATTAATTTTAATTAATTTCAAAATTCCAATTTTTTATGATGTGATCTAATCACATTATATTACATTTGAATATACCACATGACATTTTTACGTGATATTATTAACACATTTATCATATAATAACATCATGCTAGATTATCATGCGATTCTATCACATGATACCTTTCAATAGGGTCTTAACTCTAGTAACGATTATTTTCAGAGCTTAAAAACAAAAATATCACCAGTCAAATCTTAAAATTCATTATCTTCTCTAAAAAACAATTCTCGAATCTAAACGTGTATAAACTAAAATTTGATAATATGATTATCCTTTCAGCTAAAACATTTAATCCCTCAAATTTTAATTTTAATTTTATTATTATTAGGGAAACTTCTTAATGTGAACAATCTTTGTATATTTATTACAATTTGTATTGTACAAGGTATAAATCTGTTGCTTACAGGAAGAACTACTCAAGTGACTTTTTCGTGTTTTCGAGAAAAAGCGATTGCAATGTTTGGAGTAATAAATAAGATCGGAATGTCAGAGAAAAGATTTAATCATTGACTCATTTGATTAGATATCTAATACGAATACAACCATAGCATCAAATTTGTAAATAGTTTCTTTCTCAATCTAAACAAATTACTCGAGTTAAGTGGTTCTGCAGGAAATTTGCAGATAAGAGATTTTGCGGTCACTCTCTTTGAGGGCTCGCAACTAATGCAATTTGCAATTTAAAAAAATTTGGGTGGGGTATATTTTTAAGTTTACAATGTTTTTATTTAATTCAAGATTTCAAGAACGTTTTCATTTGCCACGTATCTGGAACCCTTCTAACCAATGGAATAAATGTCCAAACCTAAAAGATACGTGATTTGGGGGTTGATTTTGAACCTCGGTGTCGTCAAACTTTTACAAATTTTTTATTCCGAAACCATGCACTTTTGGAAAAATTAAAAAAATTTTCTTAAATTTAAAAAGACCAACGAATATATTGGTATAGGCAATTAGATAAATATTATCCAGCTTTAATAACACTCCACAGTGTATCACGAACAAAAATAAATAAAACCAGTGCACTTAAGTGGTTCTGCAGTAACATTTTGACGAGAGACATAGCTAAGTGATTATGCAATCGGCTGACATTTGAAATATTTGTGTTCTTCAGAAATGCTACTGTACAATGAAAAAGGGTACTAAGAGCACCTCGAATTTGACATAAAAAAATTTTTCACAAGAAGTCACTTAAGTGGTTCTTCTTGCTAGCCACAGAAATAATTATCGCAAATAATTATATTTCAGTTAAAATTTGCTTATTGTATACTAGCTTATTAAAAAAATGTACTAAGAAGCTCGAATTGCGAATAGCTCATAGGTCTCCAACAACAGGGAGATGTTAAATTTCTCAAGAGACGAATCAATCAGGTTAAGTTTTCAAGGGGATACTAACTTCAACTAATTATATTACAATGCTAAATGAGCTTAAATATATAAAAACTTATTAAATTGTACTTAATGATTGATCTTAGGGTGCAAATTACAAATTAAAGTTCTAAGGTCACTACGATTGTGAAAAAAAAATCTTGTTTGTACTCAAGCATGTAGGATAAGGAATTTCATTCATCTTAATGTTTATTTTACACATGTGAGTAAATACTATTAAATCAAACGAGAAAGTAGTATTAATACTCTAAAAAATAGAAGAAAACAATTATAAACAAGAATGATTTTAAATAGTCAATAAATAATAGAAAAAACTACGTGATTTGGGGTTGATTTTGAACCTCGGTGTCATCAAACTTTTACAAATTTTTTATTCAGAAACCATGCCACTTTTTAGAAAAATTAAAAAAATTTTCTAAATTTCAAAAGGACCAACGAATCTATTGGTATAGGCAATTAGATAAATTATTATCCAGCTTTAATAATAAACCTCCACAGTGTATCACGCACAAAATAAACAAACCAGTGCCACTTAAGTGGTTCTGCAGTAACATTTGACGAGAGACATAGCTAAGTGATTATGCACTCGGCTGACATTGAAATAGTTGTGTTCTTACAGAAATGCATACTGTACAATGAAAAAGGGTACTAGAGTCCCCATCCGAATTTGACATAAAAAAATTTTTCACAAGAAGTCACTTAAAGTGGTTCTTCTTGCTAGCCACAGAAATAATTATCGCAAATAATTATATTTCAGTTAAAATTTGCTTATTGTATACTAGCTTATTAAAAAAATGTACTAAGAAGCTCGAATTGCGAATAGCTCATAGGTCTCCAACAACAGGGAGATGTTAAATTTCTCAAGAGACGAATCAATCAGGTTAAGTTTTCAAGGGGATACTAACTTCAACTAATTATATTACAATGCTAAATGAGCTTAAATATATAAAAACTTATTAAATTGTACTTAATGATTGATCTTAGGGTGCAAATTACAAATTAAAGTTCTAAGGTCACTACGATTGTGAAAAAAAAATCTTGTTTGTACTCAAGCATGTAGGATAAGGAATTTCATTCATCTTAATGTTTATTTTTACACATGTGAGTAAATACTATTAAATCAAACGAGAAAGTAGTATTAATACTCTAAAAAAATAGAAGAAACAATTATAAACAAGAATGATTTTAAATAGTACATAAATAATAGAAAAAAATACGTGATTTGGGGGTTGATTTTGAACCTCGGTGTCATCAAACTTTTACAAATTTTTTATTCAGAAACCATGCACTTTTAGAAAAATTAAAAAAATTTTCTTAAATTTAAAAAGACCAACGAATATATTGGTATAGGCAATTAGATAAATATTATCCAGCTTTAATAACACTCCACAGTGTATCACGCACAAAAATAAACAAAACCAGTGCACTTAAGTGGTTCTGCAGTAACATTTTGACGAGAGACATAGCTAAGTGATTATGCAATCGGCTGACATTTGAAATATATGTGTTCTTCAGAAATGCTACTGTACAATGAAAAAGGGTACTAAGAGCACCTCGAATTTGACATAAAAAAATTTTTCACAAGAAGTCACTTAAGTGGTTCTTCCTGCTAGCCACAGAAATAATTATCGCAAATAATTATATTTCAGTTAAAATTTGCTTATTGTATACTAGCTTATTAAAAAAATGTACTAAGAAGCTCGAATTGCGAATAGCTCATAGGTCTCCAACAACAGGGAGATGTTAAATTTCTCAAGAGACGAATCAATCAGGTTAAGTTTTCAAGGGGATACTAATTTCAACTAATTATATTACAATGCTAAATGAGCTTAAATATATAAAAACTTATTAAATTGTACTTAATGATTGATCTTAGGGTGCAAATTACAAATTAAAGTTCTAAGGTCACTACGATTGTGAAAAAAAAATCTTGTTTGTACTCAAGCATGTAGGATAAGGAATTTCATTCATCTTAATGTTTACCTTTACACATGCGAGTAAATACTATTAAATCAAACGAGAAATTAGTATTAATACTCTAAAAAAATAAAACAAACAATTATAAACAAGAATGATTTTAAATAGTACATAAATAATAGAAAAAAATACGTGATTTGGGGGTTGATTTTGAACCTCAGTGTTGTCAAACTTTTACAAATTTTTTATTCAGAAACCATGCACTTTTAGAAAAATTAAAAAATTTTTTTTAAATTTAAAAAGACCAACGAATATATTGGTATGGGCAATTAGATATATTTTATACAGCTTAAATAGTATTCCACAGTGTATCATGCACAGCAATAAAGAAAACCAGTGCACTTAAGTGGTTCTGCAGTAACATTTTGACGAGAGACATAGCTAAGTAATTATACAATCGGCAGACATTTGAAATATTTGTGTTCTTCAGAAATGCTACTGTACAATGGAAAAGGGTACTAAGAGCACCTTGAATTTGACATAAAGAAATTTTTCACAAGAAGTCACTTAAGTGATTCACTAAATATTTGTAACTAAAATAAACAGGATAAATTTTGTCTACAAATTAAGTGACTACATTGGTCAACCTACATCAATAGGAAATAAGCCAAAAAATAAAAAATTTTATAATAATGATTATTAATAAAAAATTTTTTTCGTTTACTGTAAAAACTCTTACGTAATTTATGCAAAAACAATTACTATGAATATGTAAACTACATGTAGAATATATATTACATGTAAATTATATGTAGTATGTATATATGTGTATTATTTACCATTACTTGCCATCAGTTCACACATTACTGGCCTCCTGCGTTTTTTTAATTTAAATGTGTGATATTTTTTATTCATGGACATTAAATATTTTTCTTTAACCACCAAATATTTATTTTCCGGTGAAGTACGCACTAATGCAAATAAATTTCCATCTGAAAATTTCCCCATTTTTGCATCTAGGTCTGCAGTTCTCTTAGATTTTACAATTTTTAACTACTTTTTATAATATTATAAATAAATAATAAAATTTACAAAAGATGGGTAAATACGAGGTGCTATACGAGTAGAAGGCGAACTCTTTGTTCTTTATGTTATACACAAGACACAATGAACTAAGCTGAACGGGGAGGAACACCTGAACTGAAACCATAGCAAAAAGTCTCATCAGACGAAGCGGAACATGCCGTAAAAGCTCTTACAGTCGGTTCACAAAAGATTCCGTATCGTTTATTTATTCCGTTGAAAATTTTGAGAGCATGTAGGGGGGTAGGCGGGCGAGCTTATGGCGGAGGATAAGAGAATGAGAGAGAGACGCTGTGGCTGCGGTATATCAATCTCCTTTATTGTGGTGTGTTCGGCTCGGTGGGAGCTCTTCAGGCGCGTGCGGCTTGGTTTTTGAGGGTGAGCTGGCGAGTGGTTTGATCTACAATGATTATGTTGTGGATTCGCGCTGCCTGAAGAACTTACAGTATTTATTTTATTTACAGAGGTGTTTACTTAAGTATAGTTGCCTTGTTTGGCCGTAGAAAAATGGATTGGTATAAAGCGCATTAATAACAATATTCTTTGGCTCGCATTAATAACAGTATCCTTTTGTCTCGCATATATAACAATATCATTTGTCTCGCATTTATAACAATATCATTTGGCTCGCTTTCATAACAATATCATTTGGCTCGCTTTAATAACAATATGTCTATGATTAGATTGGGATTCGTTGCCCTAGAGAAACCGGTTCTCTGCCGTTGTCTACATAAACTTTCTATTAGCCTTAACAATCGCTGTCTTATACTTAGTCTCTTTTTTTATTTTGTTGTTTGATGTTTTTTTTGTGTTTTGAGTGTTTTACATGTTAATATTACTTAGCCTAGTTCTTAAAAGTTAATTCGGAGCGTGATCCCCGTTTTTTTTTTTTTTTTTTTTTGATCTGACTCCATTTGCTGGATCACGCTTAGCGACTCCGGTTTGCGTACTTAGATTAATTTGAGAGTGCCTCTCCCCGCCATTGTGTCATGATGCGGTCGGCCAGCGGGCAGCGTGGCTGGGCGAGATGATGTATGGGCTAAAACCGCCTCGGTCAGTCGGCCCCGTAGGCACCCCCGTTGCAGCTAACGAGCTAGTGGGCGGTGCGGTGGCACGAGTGACCGGGTAAGGTCCTAACGTCGCCCCTGCCTCGGTACCCTCTTCTCGATCGTGATCTCGTCCCCATTGATGCTGAGGTTGAGATGCTCCTCCCGACAGAGGTTCCTCAGCCTGGGTGATTGCTGGATTTTACAGCGTAAAAAGCGGAAACGGGCTCTGGTGCATGCTCCTGTGACAAGGGCCAAGGTCTCGATGTCCTCGGCATGGAAAGCCCGAGTGCGGTTCCTGCCCCAGGAGTTGTACACCACGACTAAGAGCTCTTTGATTACGTCTGGCTGAGGAATCAAAGTCGAGAGGGAGTCGATGAGTGTCCGGCTGTAGCCAAGCTCGAGCGCCTGGAGAAGGGGATTATACTGAAAATTGAGCTGGTACCACACGTCCAGACCACCAATCTTCCTATGTTCACTTCGCGGCAGTCTACGAACTCCACCTCGCAAATGATCCCCTTCTGCGCTCGAGCAAGACTCTTTAAGCTCGCGTTCGTGTTATTTATGAAGCGCAGGACTTCCACCGACGCGAAGTCCAAGCGCTCATCGCTACCTCCCGGGGTGCTGCCAAGCGTCAGTCGCTTTACGACCAAGCCCTGTGCTATTAGATCAGTTATTTTGAGAGGCGCGTCGATCCCTGAAAGGTCCAGCTCGCGAAGTGTCGAGACGCGCCGCGGGACAACGCGCTTATCGATTCTAGCCGCGAGTAACTTTGCGACGCTGTCGACGTCTAATTGTGCGGGTGAATTGCGGAAGCGCATGGTGCAGGTGTCAAAATTCCTGACATCTTGCAACATTAACTGCGCTCCGTTATCCCGCGCGTACCTGGCGTGGGCGGCGTCCAGGCCGATCGTTTTCCCGTGTAAGAGCGGGGTTTCGTGGCACGCGATATAAAAGTTCAACAAATCTCGCGACGTTGGCGGGTCGCTAATTGCGTCCAGAGCGTCCGGGCAATGGAGCACGCTGAGCAGCGAGTCCGGGAGCTGTGGCTTCCGGTTTGCCACCTCCTGCGATGTTTTCTCGAGCGGTACGTGAGAGGGGGCCGTTTGAATAAAAGACGGGCGCCCCTGCTTATCTGTGAAAATTAGTTCTCTTTTGCACGCTCGGATCTGCAGTTGAATTGCGTTGGTTAAATTCGCGAACCGCACGTGCGCGGTTGTACCGTGGGCCGTGTGGCACACCCTGACGATGTCAAAATCTTCAGTGTCCTGTGACTCCAGACATTCCTGAGCATCTGCTTTGATGCTTTATATCGGATGTTCCGGAGCCACAGGTCCTTCACCGGCTCGTCGCGCACGAAAGCCACGGGTGTCTTAGGCTCCTGTATCGTGGTCGGGTTGGAGGACGTGGAGAAACGCGACCTCATGAGTTTCGTCTCCCTCCTGTAGACATGCTTGTCCAAGTATTTCTCAAATTCCTCCAGCGCGAAGTCCGCATGGAAGTAGTCCGCGCGGATTTTTTCGTCGGTAGTGAGCGACTTGCGGGTCGCCAGTTCCTCGCGGGTCTTTCTGACCTTCTCCATCGTGACCTAAAGAGAAGGATTGCTATTTTGTGATTCTTTTGAAACGCACTTTTTTCCCCCTGCCTTCGCGCCGCGACGAATTTCGTTGATCCTCCCCTTTCGGCGAAGAATGCCGGGGACGAATTTTGCACGCTTGGGGACCGAGAGGGTCTGTATCGGTGCGTTCCGGTGGTGGCGGGTGGATGATGGCTGTATGGGTGACTATGTTGGGATGAGGAGGATTGATGGTATGAGCTGTCGTGTTGTCCGTCGTTTCCCCGGCCCTATCGGGTGGCGGGGTCGTGATCGCTTGGGGGTGCGTAACGTCACAGTCGTCCGGTGTGTCGAAGATTTGCAGCGCGTTGAACATGTCATCTTGTTCCATTTCGTCTTGCTGCTCGTTCTCGGTGAGTCGAGAGACGACTGCCGGTGCTGTTTGCTTGGCGATCGGTTGGGGATTTCGCCTCCCCCATTCTTCTAACTCCTCGTGTAACAGGAAAGCTGGTTTCAGTCTTTCCACGTTGATAGTCTTCGTTGTGCCGTCCTTGTCAACCTCAAAAGTACGGCTAGCCAAGTTTCGTTTGCGCACTTTGTACGGCCCGATGTACGGAGGGGTAAGCGCTGGTTTGATGGGCTTTTCCCTCATCCAAACATGAGAGCATTCTCTGAGGCCTGGATGTACGAAGGGCTGCGTTGCTGATTTGTGGTCCACTGGTACCGGGCGGAGTTGGTGCATATGTTCTTGTAGATTGTTATAGAACGTTCGCACATCGGGTTCTTCGCCTGTGAACGGAGCGAAATCTCCGGGGATTCTCAATGCTCTGCCGAAGACGAGATCCGCTGGACTGGTGTTTGAGTCCAAGCGAATTCTGGTGCGTAGTCCCAGCATCACTGAGGGGAGTAATCGTACCCACTGCTTGCTCTGTTGTTGGCAGATGAGAGCTGTCTTGATGTCCCTGTGCAGTCTCTCTACCAGGCCGTTCGTCGCTGGGTGGTACGGCGAGGTCCTATCTCTTTTGATGCCGAGGATTTGTAGCATTTCGGCGAAGAGTCTGGACTCGAATTGCCTGCCTTGGTCGGTGATGATGGTTACCGGCGCTCCGTATCGGCTCACCCATTGATCGAAGAATGCTTGCGCTACAGTCTCCGCTGTCGTGTCTTCCAGTGGGATGGCTTCCGGCCATCTGGTGTAGCGGTCAATGATGGTGAGTACATGTGTGAACCCCAAGCATTCGGGAAATGGGCCAATTATGTCCATATGGACATGGTCGAATCTCCCGTCCGGCGTCTCGAAGTGCTTGGGTGGTAGCTTATTATGCCTGGTGATCTTGCTTTGTTGGCATCTGAGACAGGTTTTGCACCAGAGCGCGATGTCCTTACTCATATTCGGCCATACGGACTGTTGCGCGACCAGCTTGGTCGTAACTCTGACTCCCGGGTGTGATAAGGTGTGGAAGTTATCGAACACCTGTCTCCTGAGAGTCTCCGGCACGTAGGGTCTAATGACGTCGTCTCTGATGTCACAATGGTAGGCCAGGTGTTGCGGGCCCCAAGTCAGCTTTCGCAATTTCAAGGGGTGCTCCGGTGCTGCCAGGATTTCCTGCAGTTGTGCGTCCTTGGCCTGCTCTTCTGTGAGCTGCTTCTCCGTGAAAAAGGTTGGGAGTTTTAGTGCCTTTATGTTGATGTTGTCGTTGCTGTCGTCCCAATGATGGTTGGCGGATGATACGAGTGTTTCGACTCTTGAGAGTGCATCTGCCACGTCGTTTTCCTGCCCGGGGAGGTACAATATCTCCGTGTTGAATTCCGCTATATAGGACAGTCGACGAGCACGAATTGCTGGCATCTTCTCTGGGCACTGCTGTAATGCGTAGACCAGCGGTTTGTGGTCTGTATAGATCTTGAATATCACTCCTTCCAGATAATACTGGAAGTGCCTAAGGGCCTCATAGATGGCTGTGAGTTCCCTGTCGTAGGTGGCGTATTTGATCTGAGCGTGGTTAAACTTCTGCGAGAAGAATGCCAGAGGCACCCAAGAGTCGTTGATTTTCTGTTCGAGTGCCGCTCCCATGGCTGTGTCGGAGGCATCAGCAATGAGGCGTAATTCTGCCTTATCGCTGGGGAAAGCTGTGAAGGTCAGCTCAGACAGCTGATCCTTGCATCTGTTAAATGCTTTCACGGCCTCGTCCGTCCAGACCACCGGGCGCTTGTCACGTGTTTGCATCCTGTTATGAGGGCGTGTAGTGGGCGCTGAGTCTCTGCTGCCCGCGGTATGAGCCGGCGGTAGCTGTTAACCATGCCCAGAAATCTTCTTAGTGCCTCTATGGTTGCTGGCTGTGGGAAGTTTTGAATAGCGGCGACCTTCTCCGGATTTGGTTTAAAGCCTTCCGGGGTAATAAGGTGTCCCAGGAAGATGATTTTTGCTACGCCTATCGTGCATTTCTCTAAGTTGACCTGGAGCTCGTATTCGTCCAGCAACGAGAGCACTGTGTCCAGGTGTTGCTTGGGTTGTTCTTGTGATGTCGAGGCGATGAGGATGTCGTCTAGATAGACGAAAACATAATCCAGATGGCCCAGTGCCGAGTTGATATAACGTTGGAAGGTCTGACTCGCATTTCGAAAACCGAATGTCATCACCGGAAATTCGAAGAGTCCGAATGGCGTGATGACTGCCGTCTTTGGAATGTCATCTGTGGCCAGCGGGATCTGATGGTATGCTTGTCGTAGATCCAGTCCCGAAAATATTTTCTTGCCATTAAGGAACGCCATGCAGTCCTCTATCCGGGGAACTGGGTAGCGATCCGGACGGGTAACGCTGTTAAGTTTTCGGTAGTCGCCACAAGGTCGCCATTCTCCATTCTTCTTCGGGACCATGTGTAATGGACTGGCGCATGGGCTGCTAGATGGGCGACAGATGCCGAGGTCGCACCATTTCTGGAATTCTTTTTTTGCCGCTTTGAGTTTGATAGGCGAAAGCGGGCGAGCTCGCTGTGAGATCGGCGGGCCTGTTGTCTCGATGTGGTGTTTCACATTGTGTTTCTTGGTCGTCCGAAATTGGTCTGGGCCGAATACTTGCGGATACTTATTGATGATGTCAGAGTAGGGCTGTCCTGGAGCTACCAGCGAGATCTGGAGTGCGTCGACTTTTCTCACGAACGCCGGAGCCGCTGTGAGTTTCTTTCCATCTACCAGCTTGTAGTTTTTCAGATCTGGTAGTAGGTGGTGTGCTGAGAGCAGGTCTGCTCCTATGATGGCGTGTGAGACCTCCGCGATGGTGAAATTCCAGGTGATGATTTCTGGAAGGCCCAGATCCAACTCAAGGCATGCCGTGCCGAAGGTGTTGATTGACGTGCCGTTTGCTGCGAATAACTTCAGCCCTGCTGGTGATCTGCCGTCGTCCGGTGGTCTCGGCAGTACTGAGATGTCTGCTCCAGTGTCAATGAGGAAGATCAAACCCGTCTTCCTTTCCTTAATGTGGAGACGTAGCGTTATAGCGGCCCGCGCGTCGGTCTCCTCGACCACGGGGTGTCTCAGTTTTTC
>JACCIB010001582.1:0-28249 GCA_018906965.1 Philotrypesis tridentata | reverse complement strand
AAATGAAAATCGGATTCTTTAATTGTTAATAAAGCTTTTCTCACCGAAGTTTAAACCCTTATAAAATATATTATACCGATTTACAGTGAGAATATCAATATTGTTTTAACTATGCTTGAGTTTATATTGATTAAATATCTGTTACGGCAAATCAGAATCGGTTCGCGTATAATAAAGATTGATCATTATACAATAGAATTAGATTTAAGAAGATAAGTCGTCTTTTATACTTTGGAAAAAAGTATTGACTGCACCGAACGAAATACAATATTCGTATGCATTACATGTATTTTGAATCGTTGACGAAGTACTCGTGCCAAACATTGATAAAGCACTACAGGTCTTTTTCTCTAGTTTAAATAAGTAGACAATTTCGTAAGGTTAGCATCCGTATAAGAACATCAGCATCGGCATACCGTGACAAATTCGAATTCAAAGTGCATATTTCGAAACGAATTCCTTTTTCGCTCATCACGTAATCGAAAAATTTCACTAAGAGTTAAACTCTAACGCTTTCTTCGGTTGACGCGATCATGGTCCCTCATGAAATGTTACATGGAGTCGCTTACTTACTTTACGAATAAACGGGGAAAATTAATTTTCCTCAAACATTTCAGTCCCTCATATGTACTTACATGCACTTGCATATTTATTTATTACAAATATAAATATAGTCATATTTTTTCCTCATCTCGGCCAGCATTGGTTTTCAATAAAAATGCCCGCATTAAGTATATACAACATTCGAGCTGAGCAAAACGAAAGTAAAAACTGATTCCAGCGATATATGTGTATGTGTGTGTGTGTACCAAGAGTGAGTGAGTGAGTGAGAGAGAGTGAGTGAGAGAGAGAGAGAGAACAAAAGGGAGAGGAAATAAAAACTCGGAGCGTTTCTGCATTGCGTCTCCGCGGAGTGGGAGGTGCAACAAATAAAGAATAAAAGTGTAATAAACAACGCCGACGCCATTGAGTATAGAAGCGAGTGGACGAAGACGCTACTCTCCTCCGAGCACACATTACAATATATATACGCAGACGGAGAAGAGAAAGAGACAGTCGTTGAGACGAGTTAAGGTTAGGTGCAGCCGCCACAGCGCCGCACGATCGGTACAGACGTTGGGACCGAAGGCACCGACGAGAGCCGAGAGAGAGAGAGAGAGAGAGAGAGAGAGAGAGAGAGAGAACGCCATGAGCCTTCTCAGTGGGGGCAGCAAGCGTGGGTGAGGTGGGGAGGACTGCCGGGATTGGTTAGGATGGCGACGCTGCCTTTTGCAAGAAAGACAGCTTAGCAGGTTGCTATGCGGGTGCGACTAAGAGAACACACAACTTCTCTCTCTCTCTCGCTCTCGCTCTCGCGCGCGCGCTGGTAGATCTCCTCGTATACGCGCGGCTCTGCTGCTACAGCCAGCTACAGCCTTCCCCAAGCAAGTGAGCGAGGCAAGCTCTTTAGTCAGTTCTCGGTCGTTTCATGAGACGCCTTAACTTTGTCTCGCTAGCTCTGCGCTAGGAATAAAGCGAAGTGTGCTCCTAGAGCAGTGCGTTTGCTCTTTTACAATTACTCTTCTGCACTCACACACACTCGCACGCACGTCCATTTGTTTATGTACGCACGCGCATATGCACTTTGCGCGCTGTGATGATATATTCCAGTTGACGATATACATATACATATATACCACTATATGCACACGTATACGGAGGAGGAGGAAAATCAAACGACGGCTCAGGCGAATCTCATGTGATAGTTATTATGTGTTGATTGTTGATTGTTGAGCTGAAGCGAGACCTTCACGGCTTTCATTATCGATGTGCTCGGCTTGAAATTGTGCCTTCTTAACCTGTCGCGCCAGTCGAGGATAGATCCAGCGGGGAGTTTGTTTTCTTTGTTTGGAGGGAGAAAAAAATAAAAGTAAACAGACGCATAAAAGATGTCGACAGCGATCGTGAGCAGCCCGATTTTCGAGTGTACTGAACTCTTCAAGGTAAGCATGGGAAAACCATTGATTCTTTTTTTTCTATCGAGCAACGAGTAGGCGCATGCGAAGCATAAAAATAAGTAATCGGTTCGACCGCGCGCGAAATCGATTTTTTTTTCGACCGAGTGCGATCGGAGCAGGAGTTTCAATAACGATTTTCAATGCATGAAAACAATGTAAGTTCTTACACTCTACGAAGCGAAAAAGAAACGAACGAGTATCGCCGATACGGCTGCGTATATTGACAATGCGAGTCTTACGCACGTGCTCCGAAATGAACCTTTAGCATTCATCAACAATATCGGAGTCAAAACAAAGCCTATTACAATATACGCACATAAAATGTTGTAATTTTTCGAAAGTATTGCGAACAGCATAATAATACTTGATCTCTCTGCCTGTCTCTCTCCCCCTTGCACAAGAATGTATACGCACAGCATATACTTACTAGAATTTGAGCGCACATGGCTGAATATTCTCAGTCGAAGGTTCGTCATCAGCATATCTCGTACGTTCGTAATTAAATTTCATTAATTTATTTTTCGATTACCGCATACTTTTGAAGCATAGCAAAACATTCTTATTTTCCAAACATTTTTCCTCTTCAAAGCAACGAAATACGACGGCGGCTTTGCATGACGCTGTACGCATACATATACAATCTCGCGGCAGCGCGTGTAAAATTGATATTTTGAAAAATTACGCGGCGTGTCGGTGTAGATCGCAACCGTTTCCGCCGAAGAAAAGTGAAGGTTTACTATCTGTGGAAAAGCATTTACTAGTCCGGTGTGCGCCGAGAGCATTCATACATGTTTCTCGCTCTCGAAAGCCACGAGGCGTGTCGGGTTGCTGAAGTGTTGCTGCTGCTGCTGCTGCTGCTGCTGCTGCTGCTGTCGACTGACAGCGTTGCCAAATGTCCACGCGCGAATATATATTCTCGTTACGTTCTCCTCACGTCGCGCGTTCGAGTATTATAACTATTGAAAATGCATTCGCTTTCTTGTTTTCACTCGGTATTCGGCCGGAAAAATCACACTCGCATCCGACAATGAGGGATACTTTGATTCGTCCAATATGTATCGAAGGAGAGAAGATGAAAAAAAGAAATGCTCGCTTCATATACGCTTTCTCTTTCGAATAGAACATACACGACGATCGAGATGATTCGAAACGAGCGTAAGTATGCGTGCGTGCGTGCGTGCATGCGCGTGAGCGTGTAAGTATTCGAAGCGGATTCTCGTTGGAATATATATATACACGAAAAAAATCTCGTACGTCAGACATAAACAAAAGATTAATACTCAGCGAGGGTAGAGACAAGCCGACATAATACACACATGCTTATATATGTATATAAGCGTGCGTTTATGCCAATACACACAGCCATTGTCTCTTTCCCCGCGAGTTCGCCTGGTTAATAAAAGCTATTTTTCTATGATATACATCGCGTGGTTCGTTTGCTACCGAGCCAGCTTTGCTTTCTCAAAACTTTTGTAATCTGTAGCTTCTATCGTATAAAAATGCGGCTCTTTCGGTTTTGTTGCTTTTTCGAAAAACTTCCTCCCACAAACAAGTTTATTGAAACAACGTTAATAAACATTATGCCTACGATCTGTGTACTCGTGTAGATTAATGCAGTTTTTTTTTAACAAAGAACCGGTGTATTGCAAACAGAAAGAGAGAGAGAGAGAGAGAGAGAGTGTGTGTGTGTGTGTGTGTGTGTGTTTGGGTGAGAGAACTGCGAGAGGGAGAGGAGTGGGAGAGACAGGGAGAGGGAGAGGGGGGAGAGAGGCTCCGACTATACAACTGGCATTCGTTTTGCTTCAAGAGTTGTGATAAGTTAAATCACCAATGGAAAATTACCGACTAAACGATTACGCAGTAGCGCGTTAGATTTTCTCTTTTCACTTCTTTGCCTCGCTTTCGATACTTTACGGCATAACTTATGGCAAAATATGTAAGACGTTGTCGACATATTGTTTCCAGATTATGTGAATGGAAGCATCATTTCGGTATGGTTTCTTGAGAATCCAGAGCGAAACTTATTGAATTAATCGTCTTCGGGTAGGTCTGTGTATCAATACAAATGTACTTAAATTACTTGTACACGTGAACGTTGAACCGATTTTGTAGTTGAGGAACGTTGTATACATTAAAATTTTAGAAAAAACGATTTATGATTTGGAAACACGTTTAGCTTCGCTTCGACCAACACTAAAAACATACCGTTTTACTACAAAGATGCCGTACTTTTTGAAAAGTTATTAACACAATGATTTGCATTTTTTTACGCGTGTTTGCACAATACACACCGATGAATGACAATTGTTGTATTTCTTGTAAATAGTAATTCAACAAATTCTTAATAGTATTTTAACAAATACAGCGTGACGTTTTGTTTACTTTCAAAATTTACCATTGCAAAAAAATGACTAAAAAAATTTAAATCATTTTTATAATTCATTGTGCATTATGAAAAACAGCTACTAATTCATTTATTATTCTAAAGTCATTCATATATTTTATAAGTTTAAATAAAAAACATTTACCAAATTAAAATTTTAAATTAAAATTATTTGTACATGCTCCATACAAATATACTTTACAATCGAACGAAGAATTACATGCAATATCCAGTTAATTATGCAATATTGCTTTCACTGAGCAATAATAAAATTGATTGTTTTCGGGTGAATACATTTTTAATAATAACAAAACCATACGAAATTTGTATAAAAAAATTCATGTTTAATAGCTTTTGGTTGTTAAAAAGAAAATAACAAAAATGCTTGAACTTTGTATAATTTAACTTCAAATTTACATATGTTCAAATGAAATAAGAAAAACACATTTTTCGTCTTGCATAGATCTATCTTTCATGCAAAACTTTTTTCCGGAAATACTCCCCGCAGATCCTTTAGAAATCTGTAAAGCTGATGGCCATACGCTGCGCATGTGCGTAGCTGTTCCCAGATGTGAGCGCATGCGCTTCAGTCACACTAAACCTGCCGTCGTTAAAATCTTTCTCACAGTTTGACTATTAAAAATGCACTGTTTTATCAATGTAAACGTGAAAAATTGTCAATTCGTTGTAAAAGATAAATATTGTAACTTTTCAAAACGGAAAAAATGTTTCATTACACAGTAAACGTTCACTATTTCAAATCGTAAACTAAGGCTAGTGAGTTTCAATAACTAAATTATCACTATTTGATTTTCTTTACTGAAAAATAATTATTTAATTGATACAACGTGCAAACGGTGAATTTTGATTTTTTGATTTTACAGAGGATTTTTAGCCATGTAATTAAAAATTTTATGTACATACGAGTATAGTGAGTAAACAGTAAGTCATAAGTAGAAAACATAGGGTTTGCATTTTTATTTGCTATAATCTACTATAGTTTGCATAAATGTTTTTCTCTATTTTTATTTGAGTTCTATAATAAACTGTTGCTTGAATTATTTACAAATATTATTTTCGACGGTGTGCAGTAATTTATAGATGGGCTTCTTGAAATATATTATGTATAATTTTGAAAAAGATTATATTATTTATCGAAGAAATGACGAACAATTAATGAGTCGAACGTATCAAGAAAATAGGATTTATAGAACTGAGTGTGAACATTAAATATAATTTGTACACTATTTTGTTGTTCGAAAAAATTTTACAAAAACATTTTGTCCACTCAATTTTGCACTGTAATATCTATAAAGTTAATTAAATTTATTTAGCAACAAGTTAAAGACTAATGTTTCAATTACTGATATAAATAATGTATAATGATTATGAATTTCTTTTTTTCTTTTTTTTACTAAATTCATATTAAAATCAATTAATAATTATATACGTTTCATGAGTTTCAGCTGAATTCTTTTGTATAATCATATAATCTACTATAAGATATTTTTTAATTGTATTTCTTTGCTACAGCGCAAATGATACAACTGTATTACTTACAAATTTAATGTAAAATATTAATGTACAAAATTATAGGTGGACAGATTTTTTTTTTGACGAAGAGAAAATTTTTGAAGACTTGAGTGTATATCGTTTACAAAGTTAGTTGAAGGCAAGCCATTACCATATGATAAAAGAATAAATTTAAAAATCAGAACAAAACAAGGCTGATTTATATATAGCAGAGTAATGGGTCAAACAGAATTTATTTATTAGCAAAAAAGTGCATTATTTTATCGAATCTAAAAATTTGAAATGTATATCTGATCATGTATATTAAATTTTATACGAAAACTCTGAAAATAATAATTATGGATAACTGAGCAAATAACTCAGATAAGTAGATAAGTGTTATTCACATTTTTTTGATAAAGCTTTTTTAAATGAACGCTCTTTTGTCAAACAAAAAGAAAAATTTATATGAATTTTGAGAAATAATAATTTTCATTCGGCCGAATGTATATTCATTTATATTAAAAATATAATTAAAAAAGCTTTATTGATATAATTTAAATTGCTTTTCTTCTCAAAAATTTCGAGAAAGAATCGTCTTACTCTCTAAAGAGGCAATTCAAATTTGGAAAAAAAAAACTGAACTGAAATCAGCCGATGGTAGGTTGTTAACAGAGTCGTAATTTATTATTTAAAAAAAGAGAAGAAAAGATATGACGGTACCAGGGTTAGCTATCTGTTCCGGGTACTTTCACGTGAATGACTTACGTATACGCACATACGCAAGAAATTCGTGAAAGCAATCCGATCACTCCCGGATCTCGCTGAATTGACGAAGTGGGGTCAGGAAAGACCTTGTAAATGTCTACGCAAGGCCTCTGAGTTCATTTGCATTCGGGAGTTTTGCAAAACTTTTAGTACATATGCCATCTCGCGCGTCACTCACTCGAATGACCATGTAAAATTTCTCTCCAATTCTCCTGTTACAGAACGTCAATTCAACAAAACCAAAAGAAGGTGCTGGACTACTAGGCCATCCGATCGGTCAGACTGTCAGTGGAATGCCCACCAGTGGACATACACCACTCAGGCGTAGCTACACAAGTTTGGTCAATCTCATTGAGCAGCACCGCAAACTCGACCGTACTGTGAGTGAGCCTACATCTCGCTACAAAACCGAGCTCTGCCGGCCATTCGAGGAGTCTGGCAGCTGTAAATACGGCGACAAATGTCAGTTTGCCCATGGTTACAATGAATTGCGCAATTTGGCTCGACATCCCAAGTACAAGACTGAACTTTGCCGTACTTTCCATAAGATCGGCTTCTGTCCTTATGGACCACGTTGTCACTTCGTCCACAACTTCGAAGAAGCTCGCATCCACAATCTTAAGGTTAGCGCTCAGCTACACGACCAGCAGCAACACAACAGCAGCAACAACAGCACAATCCTCATCACCAGCAGCAACAGAGCCCATCGAGTATCGTCAGTCTAAATCCGCTCCTGCAACCGGTTACCGCAGCGGCTCTCGGCGTCAACGTTACTCTCCTGGAGCAGTTGACGAACTCGCCCCAAGTTGCAGCGGCTGTGGTAGCAGCCTCTACGAACAGTAGTGCTCCGCTGGTGCGCACTAATTCTCTGAATTTCACCAATTCAGCATCCATCTATCCTCCACATCAAACCCTCCACAGGAGCAATTCCCTTGGCATAACTCAACAGCAGCAACAACAACAGCAGCATCACCATCACCATCATTTGCAGGCAATTTGCAGCAGACCCAAGCCGCTGAATCTCTCGCCGACTTTCTCGCTCGGCAGTACTGCAGATTCGGTCTCGCCCTCGTCCAGCCTCAGTCAGTCACCTACTAATTCGATGGCCAGCTTCTTTAGTGACGAAGCTGTCCCTGCACCCCCTGGATCCGCTACACTCTTCAGTTTCGGTCAAGAGTTCACTCTGCTGAACAACAGCAGCAGTAGCAGCAAGAACAACAGCAGCAGTGGCAGCAGCACCAGTAGCAGTACGAGACAGAGCCCGAGCCCTCAGAGCATTCTGGAGGACATGTCACCAAGGACCCCGTCGCCCCTATCTCCAAACGCCGAGTCCCGACTACCGGTATTCAATAGAATAAGCAGCACGATCGTTGAGCTGAAAAATCTTAAGATTTAAATCTTTCATTTTTATCGCTCCTACAACGGCTAAACGTTCGCTAACGCTAGCTTGCGCTTGAGAATTATTATAGACTTTTACTTTTATACAGTTTTACATGTTTAACCAGCATTGCTTTTGAAGACTTCCAGCGCCAGTCGACGAAAGCGAAAGTAAATGAAAATGACGCTGTAGCTAGACTAGCTGCTGTTTGTTTATGGAGAGGGGAAAAGAAAGAGAGCGTGAGCGCATGAAAGTGAGCGAGCGAGTGAGAGTGAGTGAGCGAGTAAAAGAAAAGAGAGGGAGAGAGAAAGAGCGAGAGAAAGAGAGAGAGAAAGCCCCATGAAAGTGAAACGAGACTCAACCGCTTTCTCCAGTCTGGCCCTGTTAGTCTAGCGTGTATTATTTAAGATGCTTCAGCTCCTATGGGATTTTTTCAGTCTTCCTCGTTGAAAAATGATATATATATATATAAATATATATGAGATTTATAGGCTACCTAGCTTTGATCCTGTTTTTATTTTTAAAACTTCATTCAGAGAGAAAAAAAACAATCATAATTATTAGTAATTATATACTGTCTTCCAATCAAACATATACGATTATACGCACTTTCTTATACGTGTGTGCATGCTTGCGAGTGTGAATGAATTTGCATGAATTATTAAATTTTCCGCCCTAAGCTCAAATAAGATTGTGAAAATGAATAAGCGAAGGACGCCCAGTAAACTGTGTACATGCAAAAAAACCTTTCGCGTCACGTAAAAAAAATTCTGCGCGGAAATTTAAGAAAAAAAACATTTTTATTTTTTTTTTAATCGCCTTACTACGCTGCAAACCCCCTATGACCAATTTCATAGCGTATACCATTGTTGCAACAATGCGTTAGGTGTGCGCATACAATTTTGCAGCAGAGCAAAATTGTCAGAAACTCATAGAGGGAATTTCCTTGTTGGATATTTTCGAGTTGAAAAACGTGTCGTTACAAGTGTCTTTATGTACGGAGTATGTATGTCCGGCGTTGACCGTAGGAGACAGCAAATGTCTTTGCGCTTACGTTAATAATTTTGGCGCAAAAAAAGAAAATTAAGACGAACATTGCGATAAGACTTGAAGAGCTAAAGCCACGTTTGCAAGTTTCTCCTTTCTCAACGACCCGAAAAGTAAACCAGTTTCGTACAACAATTCTGATGAGCTGATGTAAGCACAAATGCTTTTATTTTTGAAATATTAGAAGAAATTTTTTGGTACTACTGTGTCGCGAGCAACAGCTTAGTAAAAGAGAAGGAAATGAAATCGAATGCTTTTTTTGTATATATATTATATAAATTTTTCCTCAGAAGAGATGAATGTTTTTGTTTAATTTATACTAGAAGCAAATGTTGTAGACTAGCTCATCATCATTATTATTGATAATATTATTTTTTATAATTATTTTATTATAATTATTATTATTATTATTATTATTATTATTACTATTATATTATTGATAATATTATTGATTCTATACACTGATTAACCTATAATTGTGGGCAGCCTAGCTTTTTAGAGCTATAGACGGTTAAGTAAAATTTTGGAAAAAATGAAGTAATTTCTTTCAAATCATTAGTCTCAAAAATGTTGCTTTTATAGAGTTCGTATATTCATTTTGCCATACTTATAACACTTCAGTATATTCAATTTCCGTAATTACAAATTTATTAATACGTCATTACTTTTTCTAAGGTGCTACTGATAAAATATTTATTATTATTGACCTACTATTATCATCATCATCATCATCATCATTATTATTATTATTATTATTATTATTACTATACTATTATTATTATTTTTATAATTTGTATCATTATTATATTTACTATTATACATATTATTATGATTATATTATTATTATGAATATATTTAATACTGCTAGTAATGTTTACTATCAAAATTACTTATTCTAATAATAATAATTATAATAAAAATATTGGTAACGATAATCATTCTTTTTTACAGTTATCAATGCTATTTTATAATCATATTATTTTGCACCAAATGTGTTTATTTTTTTTAACAGTAAACATTCAGTTTTATTTATATTACATATTTATATAAAATATGATCAGATTATTGTTTATATTAAAAGCTTAATTAATTGTCTGTCGTAATACTTAAAATAAAATTCTACTTTAAAATTATGATGCATTTAATATTGCTGCAATACTAATGTCAAGAATTTATCTATTGATAAAGCATAGTTTGAAATGATTTAGAAAATGCAAAAAAAAGTATATTCGATTTTGAAATTACTTCAGTTTTTTCAGACTCAATCGTTTGAAAAAAGCAGTGCATTAATAAGGCAAGTCCAGAATATTTTTGAAACAATATGCGCCTTAAAGATAACAATGTAACTTACTATATGTGTATGTCTTTTTTAATTTAATATATTTATTTTTTTCATATATATTTACATATTTATATATTTATATAGTATTTTATACGGCGTTTTCACAGTTGTTCAAAAATAGAGTGTGCGCCAACGTTTAAATCGATCTCTTGGCTCTCAGACGAACCCTTGTGTTCTTCGAGTTCATGATTTTTTTCTTTTTATACATTATTTCTTTAAATTTTTGCCAAAGTTCCTCGAGTTCTTTTTTTGTATTCAGAAATATAGTAAACATTCTTAATGTATTGGCAAAGTTTTCTTTGTTTCCCGATAGTCGAGAAAAATATATTGTATCCCAACCTGTGATGTCTTCCTTAGCTCGACTAATGAAGTTTTTGTTATAGATTCACGTCTTTTTACAGGCACAAATATAAAACGATTATTTTCCATGTGTATATGCTTGTGTGTGCGTATGTATATATGTGTGTGTATGTGTGTGTGTATATATATATATACACACACACACATTTATATATACATATTTTTATAAATATACATAAACATATATACGTTGGTAGTATCAAAAAATTGAATGATGAAGAATACACGTGTGCATACATTAAGCAATTTAAAAAAAAATGTATACTTAATTTTGTCTTGTGATAGAAAGGAAAGAGTGCGAGATTAAAACTTATTGTTGTTATTGATAAATGTATAAATCACGTGCTTCCTTCGGTACAAACATTATATTACGCAGCCCAAAAAATACGTACTATGTATATACGATTGGGAGCCAAACGATAACTAAAAGCGAAAAGTAATCGTCCTTTTATAATTTTTTAATATGAAAAATATTATGCTTTTCCATTTTTTCGATTTTTTTTGTTACAATACAGAATATTATAATTGTTTAGTTAACGTTTAGATTTTTTTTAGTTTTATATTGAAAAGGCGTTTGCAAACAAAAAATCAATACATAGTTACATTCATATATATAAGACAAGTGATAAATTTTGAACATAATTGAATGACTTCTACCTACATTTTAATGGGACCACGAAGTGATATAAAAACATAGATTTTGTTATTAGATTGTAAACATATGTCTTAGATGATTCGAAATGACATTTACTTGTAAATCCGATAAGAAAACGCAAGGTAATATGTCACAAAAGTGCCTTAGATTTATTATTGTAACTATTGTTAGCAATAATAAAGTGCCTCACTGCAATTGTCACTGCGTTAATTTTTGACGAACTGTTTTTACACTAGTTTTTTTTCATTAACAACAAGCAGATAAGCCTTATGTACCATGAACAAGCCAACAATAATTATTTAATACATTTTATTATATTATTATAAGAAATAAACTCAAATTGTCATATTTGTTACCATTTATATAATCACTAATATCCAGAACCTTTTTTCCTTCTTTACAAAAACTTATTTGCATTGAAGTAATAAAATTATAAATCTATGATTTATATGTCAACGATGTTTTTACCCTGGTGCATAGTCAAAAAGAAGTTTTTTTAATTGTAAAAAGTAAGTATCGATCGAATTACGAAATAATAATACATTATTAAAGTTTTTTAAAATCAGAACTTTTTTCTTTCTTACGAAAAAAGCGGTAAAATACGAATTTCTCACTACTTGCCATACAAAAATATTTGTAACATAGCAAATGCGAACATCCATTTGTTTTAAAATATTCCAAGTATAAAGTTTTGAAATTAATTTTACGTACACAATATTAAATCATTTTATTATAAAACATGTTTTTCATTTTCTAGAGTAACATTTTATTACTAAGACACTGA
Source organism: Philotrypesis tridentata (assembly GCA_018906965.1). NCBI lineage: Eukaryota > Metazoa > Arthropoda > Insecta > Hymenoptera > Pteromalidae > Philotrypesis > Philotrypesis tridentata. Next base: position 16,023 of record JACCIB010001582.1, on the reverse strand, counting down.
ACGTTTTTAAATTTTCAGCATAATTGATTAGCACACAACAAAGACTAGCACACTTCAAAATATGCCTAAATTCAATGCTATATCGAATACCTCTGAGTAATATCAGGTAATATAAACTTATCTAGACTAACAGATTTTTACTCTCATACACATACATAATATTTATTACATTGTAGTAGCTTAAATTTATTGTAAAACTCTAACATTAACCATTGAAAATCGACTTTTTTGAACTTTGCTAGTCTTCCTTGGAAGCGCTGATATAATATATACTGGAATAATAAACATTTTTTTAGCTAATGCATTTGAGAACATTTATATATAATTATCACGCCTATATAACGTCTGAAAAAAATATCATTCTTTAAACGTAAACAAAGACGATAATTATTAATTGCATCGTTCCTGGTAGAACCAAATTTTGGAAGCTTTTGGGAGAAAATGAAACGCTTTCTTACTAAGCATTTGCTGTCTAAGAAACATGATGAGATATAAAAACTAGTAAAACTGCTTACTAAATTGCTGGTTTTTGGGTATTAATAATGAGATAATTTAATACATATTTGTTTTTATTGTCCCTAAATCGGCAAGAATCAAGCTTGAACCCAGGACCTTTAGATTAGGTACTTGTTCGACACTGGACTGATTGAGCCATCGTCGCTCTTATTAAATATATATATTAAGCGATAATTACGATACTAGTAGAATAAGTCGTACTTTACGGTACGACGCATTACACGTGTATTGTACGATATTTTATAGCACTGATTAGAATAAATCCGCTGCCACGGCTATCTGTGAAATTAGCAGTCAATTCTGGCACCGTGAAGTTAGCGCACGAGTGTAGCGAGTGTGATAAGCACGGTGCCACAATGGACTACTTATTCCATCGATAGCCGTGGCGTAAATCTGGATTTATTCCACCCAGTGTTATAAAATTATTGTATAAATAGATTAGGGAGATAAGAGCGACGATAGCTCACTTAAACTATCTAAGATTTAAGAATTTTTAAAAGGATTTATGACACTCTAACCTAAAAATCGCTACTTCCTTACTTATTTTCAAATACTCGTGGCATAAAATATTGTATGGAACTGGTACACGGTGGATTTATTCACAAAACTCGTTCAGCACTCGCTTTTGACACGTGCCGTAATCTCTTCTTTCGTAAATAAATCCTTTCCGTAACCGTTGCATACATATTGGCTTCAATTACTAGCCAATTTTTAATTGCCAAGTACTACCTCTTTATCGTCGGCAAAACAGGCATTATTTCTCTTACAGAAAAGCTTGGCAAGACATTGATATTTTTAGAAATTTAAAGTATCCCTAATTCTATTCATTTTAAGTAGTCAGTTTCTGCCATGACTATTTTCAAAGGATCCAATTCTACTAGGCATATTCTTATCCATGTATTTGTTACAAAAAGTACGTTTAACAAAAGTAAGTTTAACTTTTCTTGTAGAATTCCTAAAATTAAAATCTTGATTGAAAATCGTTTTTAGATATTTTCAAAATGACCGTATATTTTATCGCCTGTCTAGGGAAACCCACCCGTGCATGCATGGTACACGGTATGTATATAATCAGGCCCAAATATTTTCTGTCATTTCAGTAGCTCAAGGGAGTGTAAAAAAAATTGGCTCAATCACAGTCGATTTCAGCGAAATAATCAAATCACAAGTTATTTTTTGTTAAAAATACATATAAAAATAAACAAAAGTATTCATATTTGAAAGAAAAGTAAAGCATCGAAAAAAGGGAAGAGTATGCCTTTTCTATTATTTAAGACGAATACTTTTCAAAAAGTTTCAGCCAGATAGATAAAAAATTAAGTGAGATATCGCACATTATGATGAATGATAAAGCTATAAGGCTCTTCCGGTCGTGCTTAAAAATGTAATTGATAAGGAAGGTAACAGTACGAGAAAATTATGAATATTTCTGTATTTTATACAACTGAATGAATATTGAAAGAGAAAAAACTAATATATTCTGTTCTTATTCTGTCACAATTCTTTTTATAGATAGGATTTCATTTTTTCAGATTTTTATTTTCCATTTATAGATTAAATATTTACAAATATTTTCATATATTTATCAGTCAAGCCATGCAATTTGGGAAATAACTATTACGATATACATTAAAATAAATTATTCAACGTATTCAACAAATTTGTATTTAATGTCAAAAAATTTCGAATAAATAAAGTGTTAAATAATATCTCCTTTTTAACAATTTAAAACCGCCAAAAGACTTTATAAATTGTCCAAAATACATAAATATAAGAAAACAAAAATTGGCGTAGATTTGTATTTTGTGACCCGATCGAAGTTACCTTGATACGCGCATATGTTACATATTCTCCATTCATAGCTGAACAAACATAAAACTCATTTATTGTAATTAATTAGATTTAGATATTCTAGTTATAAATTAAAATGTTAGTACAGTGCAAAGTTGAAATAGCAAAAATGATAATATTTTACAGTTTCTTAGTACTGCTTTTGGCGACAAAAAAATAGCTTAAATTTCTCTTTTCTTTATTGAACTTTAGCCTGTTGCAATCAAAAAAATCTTACTATATTGTGTACAATATCAAGAAAATCTAAAGATACAGTTTTTATTTTTTAATGATTCACTACAATGAGCATTAAAAATAAGTTTTTATCGCAAATAATCAATGAAAATAAGTTGATCTTTAATTCATTATTTAAATATAAAAAGACTTGCACAGTCAAAGTGACTTTTTAGTCTACATCAGCCGATAATTCAGAGTCACTCAAACGAAGAGTTCGAGAAACATGAATCTAACTTGTGGTTCGAGTATAGACTCTACGAACCGTCGAGAAAACATCGTTGTGTTGTTGGGCTTTCGCTGTGTACATCAAACGTTACGACAAGGTTACCTTAGTTCAGTCTTCAATCAGCCGTTACTATATAAAATTTGAGTGGCTCTACGCCTGGAAAACTTTCTACATAGCTCGTCCTCAAATACGTGATAATGGCGCAACTACTTAGAATTAGTGCGAAATGCGAGGTATACATATTATCCAAACAGCTTTGTTAACTGTGTCAGTCTGTATAATAATTGATAGTATATCGAGTTAATTTTTTAAAGCAGCTCTTCAGCGCACGTGCATGATGTAAAAACTAGCCATGTCATTCGAACACAGCTTGTACGCAGTCGTTTAAAACTTCAAATTTTATCGAATCGATCATTTCCTTTTTTTTATTTTCAATTTCTACATTTTTATACTTCATATTATACAGTATAGACGGAAATGGAAATTTTTATTTTCATTCATGATTTAATATTTTTTGATTCTTAATAGTAATTTAAAGTTAAAAAAATGCCGTTCATGGTATTTTCATTAATAAAATTATAAAAAGTTGCTTTATTGAAAACCATATCATATTTTTTGATAAATTAGAATAAATACTAAACAGATGAATCAAATATAATTTTACCTTCTCATAACAAAAAATTTTTAATATTTATGTTCCAAGTTTTATTAAAACACTCTAGAAATATGATTGGATGCATAAGAAGTTCGAATCGCATGATTTTAGGAATTACACGTTTAATAATATACACATTGTATGATATCTCTAATGCAACCAAGTCAATGCAATAATTTTGAAGCACATATGTGCACATACTTTAGTCAAAAGATTGAGATAATTATAATTAAATTTAATTATAATTAAATTATTAATTAAATCGTCAAATGCTTTAAAAACACAATATTAATTAGTCGAGGAATCAGACCATTTAATAGAGCGATATCATTAAAATTCTTGCAAAATTAATCGCATTATCGTTTGCATCTGTAGGTCTCTACTCCTTGAAAGTTATCCTAAACTTTCGACTACGCGCGAGGTGAGCTTTATAAATAATTGCAAAAATAAGTTGCAAAAATGCATTTTTTTTAGTTTTTCTTAATAATATTTTATTAATAACTTATTTTCTCGAAAAATCATAAAAAACAATAGTTTTTCAGAATTAAATTTAAATGAAAAAAAAAAATTATTTAAATAGCAGCTTTGGTTGGCGAGATATAAAGGTTTACGAAACCTATCCGCCGCCTCGTCGGTGGTTCCTCAACCACCGCGTACGCACTGATTTCGCATTATTCGATTTAGACGAATTAAACTATCTGCAACAATTGGGAATAAAACCATCATGTAAAGTATTGTTTCAACAAGTTCCTTGTCAAACTTGAATTAAAAATTTTCAGTTGTTTCGGTGTAATCATCGATTGAATGCAAGTTAGTCTATACCTGCTATTGGTACAATCCTAATAAAATTTATAAAAAGAAAATTATGTTTCATGTACTTAAGGAGGTAGGCCTGAATAAACGTTGAAAATGATTTATTCATCGGTAAAATAAAACCACTTAACCAACGTAAATATGATTTTTTGTACTTGAAAATAAATTTATTATACTTTATTTTGGCCCATTAAAGCTGCCTATACAGTGTTTCTGGGCTCCGATATTGCCAACTGTTGTAATTATCCAATTCCAGCATTTTTAGTCACTTACCACCAGTTTTTGAGCAAAGTAGCCATTCATATTATCAAAACTAGACTTAAAATTTTCCTTATAAATAGCGCTACATACATTACCGGCTACTTTTTTCAAATAATTATTTTTTTACTGCATTTGACGCACTTATATGAGATATATAAATATTATATTATTTATAGCACAGGGTGATCTAAATCCGCACTTAAGTCACTCTTATCCGTGACCTAAGTAGTCGATTATTTCACCGTGAATAATTCACCGCTAAATTCACGGTGAACTAATGAACTGCTTATATCACGAATAATCGTGACTGCGAATTTAGGTAGGCTGTGCTATAAAATTCTACACGATACTGATGATCTAAATGATCCATTACACGGCGTGAATATCGCTACGCTCGGGCATTATTTACACGCCGTGCCATAATGGGCCACTTAAGTCACATGTATTGTAATGTACTATTGCTTACGTCCCCTAGTAGAGACGTTAATACAAGAACTTGCCATTTCTTGACTACCCAATCTCAGAATTTGCTAGTTTTCTTGGTCTGTTTTTAGCAACTATGTATCGCTTTCCAGACTATTATTATTAGGCAAAACATAGAGAAACCACTGTTGGTATTCATTTTCTGTTCAAGAAATGACCAATGTAAATGTATAGATGAATTAGTACATAGGAAACCTACTTCTACAACCGTCTACAAAATTTCCAACCTATTTCATTCCTAGTTCAAAACAAATTCAGTCCGCGCAAGTTTACAGTATAGAGGTTAGGTACAGTATCCTAATGGTACCTGTACCGGCTTAGAGTTATCACTGTTTAAAAAATACCTAAGACAAGGCCATTTTTGGAGCGGGTAAATTTGGATAGTTCTATCCATTTTAAAGTGCCAGTTCTTGTTTAACGACTATTTTAAATGGAAAGATTTCTACCAGGGTCGTATAAGTTGCTAAATAAATAAAAATAATGATTATTTTAAAAGTGTATTCTCTAAAGACTGTAGCGTTGTTCATAAAGAAAATTTTAAGCCTAGTTTTGATAAATACGAATGGCTGGTTGGCTCAAAAACCCATGGGGACTTTAAATGCTGGAATTGGATTATTACACCAATAGTGAATATCGGAGCTCAAAAGCACTATATACACAATTTTAATGTGCAAAATTAGTATAATATGTCTGTATATGTGCATATCCATCCTATTTCGGAAACAACTCACACGAACAAGTCGCAAAATTTTTTCTTGAAGACACACACCTACCAGACCTGATTTTTCTCGTTCCTTAGGTCATTCTGAAAGAGAAAAACTTCGCGTACATGGTTGTTCAAAGGGTATACTTTTTTTCGGACCAAATACGACTCGAAAAACGAGAAATAACAAAAAAACAAGAATTTATAGATTTCTTTTCTCGAAAACTATGGACATTTAAAAATATTTCATTAGAACAATAATGACTTAAAATTCATCAAAAAATACTCTAAAATTTTTTCAGATTTTTAAATGATGATTTTCGAAATTAGGATTTTTTTGAATTATCGAAAAATAAATAATTGTGTCGGATCAGTCTGAAAAAATTTCAGACACTCTACAGAACACCATCCATATATTTTTGGATAGATAAGAATTAATTTTTTTCGATTTCACATGGAATCACGCGTGCATATATGAGGAATTCTACGGACCAGTGTCAATTTTTCAGCCAAAAAGTGGCAAGTGAGTAATTTTGAGGGCACACTAACCGGGCTAGGTTTTTTTTACTCGTTAGGGCATACAATTAAAGAAAATTAACCGAAATACATCGGCGCCCTATGCCAATAAAAAGTTACGGGCCAAAAACTGAAAAAAATACGCTAATTTTTTCGCGTTTTTTTCATTCTCCTAAAAGTTTAAGAGCAGCCCTTCTGTTAAATAAAATTTCCGATAAATTCAATTAAAGTACTTGAAAAGACCTTTCATTTGGATATAAATTTGTCTAAATCGGATGCACTGGTCAAAAGTTTCGCACGTTTGAAGACAACGAACTTGGTTTCAGGCTTTTACAAAAATATTCGATTTTACTTTTTTTTCTCAAAATCCTTCTAACTTTTGATCCAAGCATCCGTTTGGAACGTTTAATATGTCAAATTAAAGGTCTTTTTTTGTACTTTTTGATTACTTGAAGCGTTTTTTCTTTTCCCTTATGATGTGCTATATATATACTTTTCAAATAGATCGTTTTTTGAAAGCATATATATAGCACACTACGTCATAAATTAAAAATTTAAACTAATTAGCACAAAAGTAGAAGAAAAGAGCTTTAATTTAAGCTATTAAACTTTAAAAACGCCCGACTGGATCAAAAGTTAGCAGCATTTGAAAAAAGGGAAAAATCTCCAGATTTTCGAAATCGATTGATTTCATGGAAAAAAAGCGAAATTTGCCTTTTTTCAAATCCTCGTACCTTGCGATCTAACTGACCGTTTTCAAAGTTCAATAGCTCAAATTAAAGCTCTCATCTTCTACTTTTTGTTTAATTGATCAAAATTTTAAGGTTCTCATGCGATAAACTATATATATGCTTCTGAAAATCAGTAAAAAACGATCAATTTGACAAGCATATATATAGATCATCGCACAACAAAATTTTCAATCTGATAAATTATTGTGAAAGTAGAATAAAAGAGCTTTAATTTGAGGTATTAAACGTTGAAAACACACTACTGGATCAAAATTGAGAAGGATTTGAAGAAACGTAATATTTTCTGGATTTTGTCAAGCATTTACATGGAAAGAAGCGTTAAAATAATTGTTTTTTACTTTTTATTTAAAACCTCATAATTTGCGATCCAATTAATCGTTTTCAACGTTTAATACCTCAAATTAAAGCTCTTTTATTCTACTTTCACAATAATTTATCAGATTGAAAATTTTGTTGTGCGATGATCTATATATATGCTTGTCAAATTGATCGTTTTTTACTGATTTTCAGAAGCATATATATAGTTTATCGCATGAGAACCTTAAAATTTTGATCAATTAAACAAAAAGTAGAAGATGAGAGCTTTAATTTGAGCTATTGAACTTTGAAAACGGTCAGTTAGATCGCAAGGTACGAGGATTTGAAAAAAGGCAAATTTCGCTTTTTTTCCATGAAATCAATCGATTTCGAAAATCTGGAGATTTTTCCCTTTTTTCAAATGCTGCTAACTTTTGATCCAGTCGGGCGTTTTTAAAGTTTAATAGCTTAAATTAAAGCTCTTTTCTTCTACTTTTGTGCTAATTAGTTTAAATTTTTAATTTATGACGTAGTGTGCTATATATATGCTTTCAAAAAACGATCTATTTGAAAAGTATATATATAGCACATCATAAGGGAAAAGAAAAAACGCTTCAAGTAATCAAAAAGTACAAAAAAAGACCTTTAATTTGACGTATTAAACGTTCCAAACGGATGCTTGGATCAAAAGTTAGAAGGATTTTGAGAAAAAAAAGTAAAATCGAATATTTTTGTAAAAGCCTGAAACCAAGTTCGTTGTCTTCAAACGTACGAAACTTTTGATCAGTGCATCCGATTTAGACAAATTTATATCCAAATGAAAGGTCTTTTCAAGTACTTTAATTGAATTTATCGGAAATTTTATTTAACAGAAGGGCTGCTCTTAAACTTTTAGGAGAATGAAAAAACCGCGAAAAAATTAGCGTATTTTTTTTCAGTTTTTGGCCCGTAACTTTTTATTGGCATAGGGCGCCAATGTATTTCGGTTAATTTTCTTCAATTGTATGCCCTAACGAGTAAAAAAAACCTAGCCCGGTTAGTGTGCCCTCAAAATTACTCACTTGCCACTTTTTGGCTGAAAAATTGACACTGGTCCGTAGAATCCCTCATATATATAAGGAAATCTACAGAGAGTCGGACTCTTTTTTGCTAAGCTTTATTCTACTACGCTCCCAAAAACCAACATTCTTAAGAGGCACCTTCCCTACAATCTCCGAAGTGTTTGATAAAGATTTATAAAATGAAAGCCAACTTCATAGACCAGATACCGAAGCTCCGTCTACAAATATCGACCATCAAGATTTCAAGACTCCAGTTAAACCGTCTAAAAAGAAAAACAAAACTGAATTAGAAAATAAAACCAAAGGAAATGCTCAACAAATCAACATTTACAATGCACTAGCTTCGGTAAAACAAATTTTCGACGACAATCCAGAGAGTCACGCTATTAACTATACCCAGTTCATTGAATTCATCGCTAAACACCGCGGTCATGTAAATACCGGAGCATTGGCCAGAGAATACACAACGGACTTTGACAGTCTTTTAAATACAATTAACTTGGCTCACAGTAAAATCCAAGATCGCAACACTAAATCAAAACTTACTAGAATCGTCAACAAGACGAAGCATTCTTTGATTAATTCTAAGATATTTTTGTTCTTTCTAAAATTTGATTAAACCTCATAGATTTTAAGAAAAAATTCTATAATTAACAGTATGGTTTCTGATTTTTTTAAATCTATGAGGTTTAAACAAATTTTAGAAAGAACAAAAATCTCTTAAAATTAATCAAAGACTGTTTCTAAATTAAACAAATTTTTTGAGAACATTTTTCGAAATTTCGATTTTCCGAATTTTCGAAAAATGAAAAATTGTTCCGGATCAATGTGAAAAAATTTGAGACTATTCTTTGAATAATTCTAACATATTGTTATTATTATGAAAATTTTATAAAAGTCCATAGTTTTCGAAAAAATAAATTGTGAATACAAAACCAAAAACTGCTCATATAGAATGCCATTTTGTTTAGAAAAAAATTTTTTCGAGCTGAAGCCACCGTGTAGTCTTTCTATATAGGCCTCCAATCCAGTCTACATATGACTCTTATTTGCATATAAAAATGTAAAGCTGTCGAAAAACCGATTAAAAAAACATATTAACAAAATAAGTTTTTTTTTCATTATTTTTGATTTCTGTATGATAAAATTAAATTTTAAAAAATTTTAATCAATACCATTAGAAAGAGCACCTTTTTTTATGTAGGATATAGTGGTTCCCGAATTTTTTCGATACGAATTCATTACATGGTGACGATTCAAACTTAGATGTCAAAATCGGCCGTTCTGGGCGTTAATGGGTTAAAGAAGATTTGCATTACAATTTTCCGCATTAAAGACTGACTGAGTTATAATCCTAGCATAATTAATTGCATTTGTTTGTTAAACATGTTGTTAAAAATTGATTTGAAAATTTTTTTTTAAATGTAATGATAAACTGTTGATTGCTGATGGCCGCATCAATTTATTTCAGTATTGCCCTAATTGACAGCAATTTGAAATTTAAAAAAAATAATTTTGCAATAAATCGCCATTTTCAGATAGTTAAGTTGGATTCGAAAATTATTTCAATAAAAAAGAATTATTTTTTATGAAAACTATGGAAATACAAAAAATTACAAAATTTTTGTTTTGAACAATTTAACAATACAATAAAGAAACTTAATTTTATATCCGGGAATATACTTTTCGATAGAATGACTAAATGAAAAATTATTAGAGAAAAACTAAAAAATAGTGCACTTATGCAACTTACTTTTGCATTTATCTAGGGGCTCGATAGCGAAAGTATAGGGTTACTTTTACGGAATCGCAACTTGTAGATTCTAACAAAAAATTAACTTTATAAGAATATGTTCATTACAAAATCCTCTGACTTTCGGACTAAATGTAAGTCTTAAATATTTATACGTTGCAATGTACATATTTCAAGTTCACGTCCAATTTATGCTTTCCTTTAACGGAAACTTTCGAATGGGAAGTTTAAATTACATGATTTTAGAGAATGACTGATGAATATTAACGTGTACCTTTATATGTGTATTCAGTTGCGGGCAGGTGTATAATCACAATAATAATAATATAATAATAACAAGATTTTGGCTTCTTATAACATTATTTATAATTTATTGCTGTTCCGTTTGTTATAAAAATTTTTCCCATTATTTTCAAAAAAAGCTTTTGCTTAGGCGTCATAACATGCATATTAAAGACACTAATGTATATTTTTTAAATATTGACATATTAAAAAAAATATATTGTATATTTTTTGGCAGAAACTATCGTCATTGAGATATTACAGTTGTACTGTTCCAAACGTCAAAATGTTTATTAATGGTGAATTTGTCGGTAAAGTAACTGAAATTTTTACAGTAGCTTAGGTTTTATTTTTTATACTTTTAGATCAGTATTTTTCTCTTAAATTTAACAATTAATTAAGTAATTAATTGAAATTCAATAATTATATCAGATTCAAAAAGTACGGAATTCTCGGAGGTGCATGACCCAGCAACCAACGAAATACTCTGTCGCACACCTAAGAGTACATTATCAGAAATGCAAGATGCAGTTGCAAGTGCAAAGACGGCCTTTACTTCATGGCGACAGAGCAGTGTAATGACTCGACAAACGTTGATGCTCAAATATCAAGCACTCATACGTGAAAACGCAGTAAGTTATATTTTGTTTGAATGTAAATGACTTTTTAGGTACAATAATATATATACACCTAAGAATGAAAGTGAACTTTTTCAAGCGAGGATGATGTGGAGCCCGAGGGGCAGTCCCCATTCGAATCTGAAAAAGTCATTCGCCCCTATTGTTCTATACCGTGCTTGTTATAATTAGTGTATCGAACAAGGTTCGTTTAACTAGGCATCAAAAACCAGAGCTCTTGGACATTGATTATTGTACAAAATATTTATGCATGTGCTTTCAAATCTTTTAAATTCTTGAAAAATGTGAGAAATTTGGAAATTAAAATTTTTTTAAATTTTAATATATATGGTTGACTTCTGTAAGATCAAAGATGAAAATTTTAAATCTATCAAAAAATTATTGAAAATTGTTCTAGAGATGTCATGGGATCTCATGAATTTTTTCAGATTTTTCCCACAAACTGTCGTCGCATTACAGGAGGTCAAAGCTCATGAAATCAGTGGTTTTTACATTTTTTGCCTATTTTTATTAATTTGTAGTTCCTCAGGGAAGTATTTTTCGCCGAAAACTCGTATAATATATATACGTTTTAAGAGCTTTCTATACAATCTAGATATTTAAATTCAAAATTTTGAAGGTTTGATCCTTCGGATTAAGATAAAAGAATTCGAAAAATAGCTTCGTCCAGTGTCACATATATATATATTTGCTCAATTTCATCTCCAATTCAAATTTTAAAATTAGTAAAAGTGAAATTATAATAAAGTTCGCTTCGGACTCTGACGGTCCAACAATTCATGGAGATAGCTTTCTTCAGTAGAAAAGTGCTTCTAAATTTGCAAAGAGAGCCTAAGCTTTTACAAAGAGCTAAAATTAAAAATATCACTTGTCAAAAAGAGAAAATTGGATTTCCTATTTAAAAAAAATTTATTTAAACAGTTAAAATAATTCTAAGACGACAGGTATTTTTGCGATTTTTCTTAATTTCGCTTCGTTTCTAAGCTGAAAATCGATGAGAATGTCGAATTTTAGCATAAAATTTAGTATTGAAATATGATACTTTCATCAATTTTTATCTTAGAAACGAAGTGAAATTAAGAAAAATCTCAAGAACACTTTTTGTCTTACAATTTTTTTTACTTGTTAAATATACATTTTTTGTAGATAGCGAAGTTAAGACAAATCTCAAGAATATTTTTTGTCTTAAAATTTTTTTTACTTTTTAAATATATTTTTTTAGATAGGAAATCCAATTTTTTCTTTTTGGCGAGTGATATTTTGAATTTTAGCTCTTTATAAAAAATTAGGCCCACTCTGAACTCTTAGAAGCACTTTTCTATTGGAAAAAGCTATCTCCATGAATTTTTGGGTTGTTGGAGTCCGAAGCGAACTTTCACTTTTGCTAATTTTAAGGCTTAAAGTGGAGATGCAATTGAGAAAAAATATATATAGGACACTGGAAGTATTTATCCTGGAAACTAGAAAAAATTTCCTTAAAAAAGTATTGTATGCGTTTTCAATGAAAAATGCTTCCATAAGGAGCTACAAATTAATGAAAATAGGTAAAAAATGTAATGAACTTTGATCGTCTGTAGAAATCTGAAAAAATGTATAAGATTCCATGATATGTTCTAAAACAATTTCCAATATTTTATTCACCAGGTTAAAAATTAAAGAATATTTCAACAATACAGTAAAAAGGAATAAAAAAACTGCTTAAGTTTAGTACGTGTACATGTACGTGCGGCTTTTTTTCTTAAAATGACTTTAATAATAAGAAAAAATGGGTTCCGTAGGTGTGCCTTAAAAAAGATTTTGAACTTTGAACCTCGAATTGTTCCCTGTTGACCGTGGGTGCATGTGCGAAAGCAAGCTTGCTTTATCGCAATCTACATAATAAAATCTGTACGTAATAATTTTTTCGAAGCCTATCGTTATTTCGCTTGTGCAAAATCATTTGCTCAAATGTCGACCCGATTTTTCTCGTTTACTATATACATTTGGTATGACATATAGTTTACTAGCTAAATAAATTCGTGGCCATTTTTTCATGTGTCTCACGTCGCCACATGGACTCTGTATAATCGAGTAATTTTAAAATGTTGTTTATAGAAAGAGCTTGCTATGAACATAGTACGAGAAAACGGTAAAACTCTTGCCGATGCTGATGGAGATGTGCTTCGCGGTCTTCGTAAGTAGTTTAAATTTACCTAACAATTGTAATTTTACCTACATCAAATATAAGGAAGCAGACGATTAATATGTTAATATTAAATAGAAATCGTAGATATGTGCGCTGGTATACCGAGTTTATTGCTAGGTGAGTCAATGAACAACATCGCCACAGATATGGACATAATCTCGTACAAAGTTCCAATCGGCGTAACTGGTTCCATTTGTCCATTCAACTTTCCGGCTATGGTTCCACTCTGGACTTTTCCGATAAGCATCGCTTGCGGAAATACGACAATACTCAAACCATCGGAAAGAGTGCCAGGTGCCTCTTTGATTTTGGCGGATCTCTTCAACAAAGCTGGCGCTCCACCTGGTCTCCTCAATATTATCCACGGCCAACAGGAGGCTGTCAATTTCATCTGTGATAATCCTGATATTAAAGCTGTATCGTTTGTTGGTTCAGATCGAGCCGTAAGTTTCCTGTATTCCTTATGTGATCTTTCAAGTCAATTAAAAATTCGAGTTTCGCGACTTACTGCAGCAGTAGATAAAAACAGTATAATTCCTTTAAACGATAAAGGACAAACATCTGATGGTTTATGTGATTTTATTTTTCTTATTAGTTACAAAATAAAGCTTCGTTTTTCGTCTTGTGCATTTTGCAGAAAATTCAAATTTTTAATTGCTTTTTCCGATTCTTTCTTGTCTACGTTTAAGATAAAGTAATTCATTGAATATTTTAGGGAAAATATATTTACGAAAGAAGTAGCACAAATGGAAAGCGTGTTCAGTGCAATAATGGAGCTAAAAATCATTGTATCGTAATGCCTGATGCTAATAAAAATAAGAGTATATCTCAGATTATTGGTGCAGCATTTGGTGCTGCTGGCCAACGTTGCATGGCTCTATCAGTTGCAGTATTCGTTGGTAAAAGCAACGAATGGATTCCTGACATTGTTGATGCTGCCAAACGCCTAAAAGTTAATGCTGGTCACATACCGGGAGCTGATCTAGGGCCAGTTATCTCTCCACAATCAAAGAGTCGAATTTTAGAACTAATTGAATCTGGCGTAAAGGAAGGTGCTGGTTTACCACTTGATGGCCGAGGAATCAAAGTTCCAGGATTCGAGAAAGGAAACTTTGTTGGACCTACAGTTATAACTGATGTTAAAGTATAATTTTTATGATTTTTATTAGATTTAATTCTTAATTCAGACGAAAAGTTCCGAAGATTAATCTATAAAATAATTTAATATATATTTTTTTGTATTTACAGCCACACATGAAGTGCTATAAGGAAGAGATATTTGGTCCAGTTTTAGTTTGGCATAAGTTCAGCATCCCTAGATGAGGCAATTCAATTGATCAATGCTAATCCTTACGGGAATGGTACTGCAATTTCACAACAATGGAGCAAGTGCAAGAAGATTTACTGACAGAATTGAAGCTGGACAAGTAGGAATAAATGTTCCGATACCTGTGCCATTGCCAATGTTTAGTTTCACTGGAAATAAAAAATCTTTCTTTGGCGACAATCATTTCTACGGCAAATACGTAATTATATTTATCGATTTTTGTTATTACTTTATATACGCATAGATGTATTTTATATAAAACCAATTCAATTTCTGTAAATAACAATTATATATTTCATCGACATAAACATCATTTTATTAAATTTCTTTCAGGGAATTAATTTTCATACTCAGACAAAAACAATTACTCAGTTGTGGCGTGCTGGAGATGCTACCGATATATCTAGTTCTACAACGATGCCGACAATGCAGTAAATTCATTGGGCATCAAAACATGAACTACCATTAAATTTTTTATTCAGTGTTCTCAACATAAACAGAAATCTGACTGAAAGAAAAACACAATGTACCTCATAGAATTATAATATATATACACACACATACATACATACATATATGTATATAATAAAAATAATATTAATATTAATGATAATGACACAATTAAATAGTATATTTCAATGTAGTTGTAGGAGATCGATATATTCCACTTCAATATTTAATATATTTTAATGTAATATATTGTACAAGTTTTATTACCCTCATTGTAATACGGGGCTAAACTTTTATTTGTTATAAATCTGAACCATACTAGCCTTCATTCGGAATACCGATAATAATGTATTTTTATATTAAAATGGTCTCTTCAAAAATTTTAGAATAAATTTTATCAATATATACAATAATTTATTCATTAATAAAAAATTATTTCTGTTATACATGGTTTTCTATTTAAGTTTTATTTTATTATGGAGCAGTTATTATCTAATATTATGCATTTATTTAACCATTAACCCTTCACAACCAGTGAAAAAATATATTTGCTTCTAAATGCAAAGTATGTAATTTAATTTACAATCCACTGAAGAATACTGGTATCGGTTCCTCCGCTAGATATTAACCGAGTGTCATCTTGAAGAAATGATATGTTGGTCACATTATTTGAATGACCATTGTAGTTATGAAAAAGGGACTGGAAACAAAAAAAGAAGTTTAATTATTTTTATAAAATTTTTAGGAATGAAATTATGTATTATACTCGTTGCTCGCTTTTATGCATTGCGAAATTTATGTTTGTTAATTACAAGATGATGTAAAATTGTAGTTGTTTGTTAATTATGAAATTTTTAGATAAAAGAAATTTTGTTTTTTTATTACTTACCTTTGGCTGGCAAGCTGGATAATTAAAGAGTTTTACTTTTCCTATACTGTCTCCAACAGCAAGAAGTTTTCCATCTTCATTGCGACTGCAACTACTGATTTCAATTCCGTCAAGCCCGTCAGACCATATTCCAATAGTTTGAAAGAACA
>JACCIB010001581.1:0-28317 GCA_018906965.1 Philotrypesis tridentata | reverse complement strand
TCAAATCACCCAAAATCAAATATAGTTAATTCAGACATCAAAAACTTTTTAAATAACAACTACAGTGATTCCATTCAATTTTGTGTTCCGACAGATACTAAACAGTCTACTTTTATTTACAGTTGAAAATTATCTTTAGATAGAATATTAATACAGTTGCAGCCGAAAAATATTTTACAAAAAAGTGCTAAGATCATTAAAAATTCCTTAGAAAAAGTTGATTTCGATCTCGAAGATAAATTTATGGATGCTCATAATTTGAATAATGCGTGGGAAAATGCAAAGATTCCAAATGATTTACTAAACTTTTAAAAGAATTATTTAAACCAAAAAGGCATAGTTCGCAAAGTTCAGATAACACAAAATCAAAATTAGAAAATAAAAATATGAAAATAAAATCATTATTCCAAATAATGGTTTACATTTTAAAACATGGCAGAATAAAAACGCCTTTGCATGCCATGATAGGATTAGTCATACATAATACTTGTAAAAGTAAAACCTTAATTCAAAGTTTGAATCACTTAGGACTATGTGCATCCTACGATGAAATTTTGATATATAAAACCAGTTTGGCCTTATATACCGCAGAGTCGTGCTTGAGTATTGTTCCACTTCCCAGTCATTTCAGCAATAATCAATTTACCATTGGGGCGTTCGATAACTTCGACCTCAATGAGGACTCTCTTTCTGGCTTAAGCAGCACGCATGATACTGTATGCGTACTCTTTCAAGAAGCCGCACCGTCTTTGCTGTTAAAGCCGAACATTTCAAGCACATCTATAAATAAAAAGGATAGAGCGTTTAATGACATTTTAAAATGTCAAGAGCTCAAAACTTTTTATAAACCTAATGGAACTATTACTCTTTATAAAAATTATTCAAAAGAGTCAATTTCAGTGGACCTTTCAGAATTTGAGGCAGTGAATAGTAAAGATTTTACTTGCTGCATGTCTCGCATGAATTTAACGCAAGTAAACCATTCTAACGAGAGTGGGGCGCAAAACGTTCCTACTTGGTCAGCGTTTCATTCTATTGTCGTCGAATATAATAGAAGGGTTCAGAACGTAGGATTTTTGCCTATACTGCCACATCCTGTGGACTGAATTTTCAACTGTTTATACGGCTATGCATAATTTTTAACGATATTTTAAATCAGTTAGATCAAAAGTCTTTTCCAATATTTGCGATGAAGGAGTTTATCGGATTGCTCGCCAAATACAATTGATCCGCGAGAGAGAATTTGAAAATATTGTTTAATGTTGGGAAGTTTCCATATGGCAAAAGTTTTATGTGCTTGCATAGGTATTTATTTACAAAATAGTGGAGTAGAGCATATATTCATAGAAACAGAATCGTTCGGTGTAAGCGTAGTGCAACAAATTTTAAGTGGTTCACATTATTCTAGATGTACCAAGGCTTTCTTTATGCTTGGAGAAGCTTTGCGACGGCTACAAATTGAATCGTTTTTTGCAACAAATCAAAAGAACTATGACAATAATGTTGCAACATTAAAAGCACTGCAAGATACTTTCGCTGAAAAAAATTATGACGAAATTAAAGCTCTTTATAACAATTGTCTGCAAAACTCAAGTAATCTTGTCAAAGATTTTGAAGATTTTGTTATTGAAAGGTGTAAAGAATCTCCTTTATTTAGGCACTGGAATAACGTCTTAGTATTTATTCAACTACTAATGGACCTTATTCGTGCAGATAGAACGGGCGATTGGATATTACATGTGAATACCGTAAAAAAATTATTATCTGTTTTTATCATATTTGATCGAACAAATTATACACGTTGGTGCTCTTTGTACTTGCAAGACGTCATAAATTTACAAGAAACAAAGCCTGAATTATATGCTGAATTTCTTAATGGACGATTTTCAGTACGACGCTCAACTGTTCCTTTTACATCTGTTGGTGGTGACCAAGCTTTAGAGCAGACAATAAATCGTTCACAAAAGAGCAGTTCGGGAATTATTGGATGCACTAAAAAAAAAGAATATGTAGCAGCGTGGAATCTTAATCACCACGAACTACTGGCAGTAAAACATTTATTCAAAGAAATCACTTACACAAATATTGAATCCGAAGAACTGCAAACTCACCACGAAATGAGTGACACATTAACGGAACGATCAGAGCAAAACGTTGAAAAAATAATGGATTATATTACTAATCACTATAATCCTTTTAAATGCGGAGAAGAGCCATTACAAAATATTATAACTCAAGAGCTCATAGTTGATAAATACGCTGAGGCGCTTTTAAATATATTTGAAAATGCGGATGATGCTTATCAAGAATTTTTTTCTACGAGGTTCATAAATAAATCAAAAAGTTTAAGTGATACTGTTACTAAAATTAATTATCTGCAATTTGACAAACTGCAAGAAAATCATATTTTGCAAAAAAATAAATCTATTGCAATGCAAAATAAAAGTGCTCAGAGAATGATAGAATTAGCTAAAGAACGAAATTATAGTATGAAAGTTTTATTTACGTTTGAATTAACTAGTAGTAATATATTATTTAATGAAAATGGCAATTTAAGAAAAGAAAAGAGTAAAAGTGATTTAGTGAAGGAGTTAGAGATGCATCTCATGAACGAAGCGAACAGCTGCTTTACTAATCTGAAAGATACTGTTTTAATTGTGGATGTAATGCTTAAATGTCGACAAATCAAATGGAAAAATATTAAGACTTTTGGTAATTTTGCATCCACCTTTTGCTCTTCTATTCAAAGCATTTACAACAAGAAGTTTGTAGAATTGATTTTATATTTGATTCCTACATAGAGAACTCATTAAAATCAGATGAGAGGTCGGCAAGATATAAAGAGATCCCTATAGATATGCATACTATAGACGAGAATGTACCAATCCCAAAACAAGACAAACCATTTTGGGGATCGAAAAAAAATAAAATTTTATTACAGAATTTTCTTAGAAAATATATTTTGCAATCTAGCCATGAATATTGGCCTGGAATCAAGATAGTCTGCAGTGCAACTAATAATATGCCCTGTCAGTCTACTTCAGAAGTACCATCGAACACTTTTCAATTATTACAAAGAAGCGATATCGAAGAAGCAGATTCTAGAATAATAATTCATATTTTTCAAGCTTGCAGCGAAAATATAAATAAAGCTTTTGTATTGTCGTCTGATACTGATGTATTTGTTTTATTATTGTATTATTGGACCGCATTTAAATCAAAACATTTACAGGTATATTTATAAACACTTTACTCTATTGAATATTATACAAAAGCGGAAAAAATTTTTTAATACAATTTTTTTTTACAGGAACTTTGGGTCCAAGTAGGCGCGGCTTCAAAAAAAAGAATTGTTCCTATACACAGGCTTGGAGAAAAGTGTGGAGAAAAACTTTGTTCAGTTCTTCCTGCTTTACACCATCTTACTGGAGCTGATTTCACTAGTAAAGTGGGCACAAAAGGTAGCGCTTTACGAGCTAATCCTGATCAATATCTTGCAACATTTGCTCAAGGTTGATTTAAAATTACATTTTGGATATCTACTATTTTTATACATTATTTCTATTCTATTATTAAATTATATATTTTTTATTCAGATACATCTCAATCAAGCATTGATCGGTCAGTAATGAATGCAGAAAAGTATTTGATTCAAGTAACTAAGAAAAATAGTAAAATTGAAACATTCGACGAACTTAGATACGCGATGTATCATCATTCAAATCGTACGACCATTTCAGAATTGGTACCCACTAGTGCCTCGATACATCTTCATATTCTACGAGCGTTTTATCATACTTATCTGCAATTAAATATATTAGATATGAGTAGGTATAAACTAAATCCCGAAAATTTTGGTTATTGCTATGAGGAGGATTATTTAGTTCCTGAGAAAATTCAAATCATATATCCACCTATTGACGATTTAGTACCTAACTGTAATTGTCAAAGTTGCTCAAAAAGTTCCTGTGTTTGTGTAGCAGCAGGACTGTCGTGCACAACATTTTGTAAATGCCAGTTAACTAATTCATGTAAAAATAAATACAAATAAATAGATATTAAATACTAAGAGTCTGAGTAAGTTTGAACACTAATTATATAATTTTTACATTATTAATTAACAAATTAACTGTTGAATGCAATAGTTAAATCAAAACTTGATGATATATAATAAAAAGGTGTATGTGACAAAAACGGTTTAATGCTGCGTAGCTATAGACATAGTATTACAGTATAGACGCGCCGAAAAATATTAATTATTTATAAATTAAGATCATGTTATAAATTGCGTTTATAATATTTTTTCCCTTAAAATTCAATGCTATGGTTTGTATCGAAAAAAATTAAAAAACCGTTAATTTTTACATAAATTTGTTAATAACAAAAAAACTGACGGGTTTTCGGCTTCGTAACCAAGAAATTCGGATTCAGCGACCCAAAAAACATAAAATAAAACCAAGTTACTGAGGGGAGCTCAAACTTCATGCTCAAGTATACGCCAGCGACAGGACTATTAGGAGCATTTGAAGAAAGGGAAAAAATTCCGAATTTTCGAAAATAGATTGATTTCGTGGAAAAAAGTGAAATTTACCTTTTTTCAAATCCTCGTACCTTCCGATCCAATCGACCGTTTTCAAAGTTTAATAGCTCAAATTGAAGCTCTCATCGTCTACTTTTTTCTAAATTATCTAAAGTTTAAGTTTCCCGTGCGATAAGCTATATATATGGTTCCCAAAATCAGTGAAAACCGATCAATTTGAAAAGCATATATATAGTTCATCATATAAGAAATTTTTGATTCTGATCAATTAGAATGAAAGTGGAAGAAAAGAGCTTTAATTTAAGCTATCAAACTTTAAAAACGATTAGTTGAATCGCAAATCATGAGGTTTTCAATAAAAAAAGAAAAACGATTATCTTGACGCTTTCTTCCATGTAAATGCTTGACAAAATCCAGAGAATTTTACGTTTTTTCAAATTCTTCTCAATTTTGATCCAGTCGTGTGTTTTCAACGTTTTATACCTCAAATTAAAGCTCGTTTCTTCTACTTTCATATTAATTTATCGGATTTCAAATTTTATTGTGTGATGGTCTATATATATGCTTCTCAAATTGATCGTTTTTTACTGATTTTGGGAAGCATATATATACCTTATTCCATGGGAAACTTAAACTTTAGGCAATTTAGAAAAAAAGTAGACGATGAGAGCTTCAATTTGAGCTATTGAACTTTGAAACTGTCGATTGGATCGGAAGGTACGAGGATTTGAAAAAAGGCAAATTTCACTTTTTTTCTACGAAATCAATCTATTTTCGAAAATTCGGAAATTTTTCCTTTCTTCAAATGCTCCTAACCTGCTTTTGAGCTGATTAGACTAAATTTTTTATTTTTTTCGTAGTGTGATACATATATATATATATATATAATATGTAAAAGTGGACTTTTGAATGCTTGCCCATGTTAAATAACCCTTCCTTCGCGCATTCAAATGTCCGTTTGGCGCATTCAAAAGTCCAAAAAAAAAAAAATAACCCTACTACCCCTATTTTCGCGCATTCAAAAGTCCACTTTCGCATATTTATGCTTTTAAAAAACGATCTATTTGAGAAGCATATATATAGCTCATCATAAG
Organism: Philotrypesis tridentata; assembly: GCA_018906965.1. Lineage (NCBI taxonomy): Eukaryota > Metazoa > Arthropoda > Insecta > Hymenoptera > Pteromalidae > Philotrypesis > Philotrypesis tridentata. The sequence goes on along the minus strand of JACCIB010001581.1, from coordinate 22,683 downwards.
TGAAAAGAAAAAACTCTTCAAGTTGTTAAAAAGTACAAAAAAAGACCTTTAATTTGACCTATTGAACGTTGCAAACGGATGCTTGGATCAAAAGTTAGAAGGATTTTAAGAAAAAAAGGTAAAATCGACTATTTTCATAAAAGCCTAAATCCAAGTTCGTCGTCTTCTAAAATGCGAAACTTTTGACCAGTGCATCCGATTTAGACAAATTTATATCCAAATGAAAGGTCTTTTCAAGTACTTTAATTTAATGTATTGCAAATTATATTTAACATATGGCCTGCTTCTTAAATTTGTAGGAGAATGAAAAAAAACGCAAAAATTGACGTATTTTTTTTTTAGTTTTTGACCCGTAACTTTTTATTGGCATAGGTCGCCGATGTTCTACACCCATACATCTTTTTTCTTATGTCCTAACGAATGTAAAGAGCCTAGTTCGGTTAGTGTGCCCTCAAAATTACCCAGTCTCCATTTTTCAGAAGAAAAGAGTCCGACTCTGCGTAGATTGCCTCATATTCATTAAATTTACTAACCAAATGAATTTTTAATTGCAAAAATTTGGTTACGACATAATTCTTATTTAATCCATTAACATACTTTTTCTAAGGTATTTTTTCTCTACTTTCCATTTCCGGTCTCAGAATTGCGAATTTTCCATTGAAAAATCCAACATAGCGATTTATTTAAAAAATGCTAAATTTCGATAATTTTTCTTTTAAATCCAATATCCTTTTGGATTAACGTTGAGGACGAAACTTTTTCTTTCAACTATAGGTGCATAAATGAGTTGTACTTTAAATTCAATTGGTTTTTGAATCCGGAAATAGAAAATGGCGTCTGCCGTTAAAAATTTTGTCCAAAATTTAACGAATTTTTTTCTCGAAAATAATGCGTTCAACGAAAAAACCAATAAAAACAAAAATTGCTTAGAATTTCCCAAAGAATAAGTATGCATTTTTTCACCGAGTTTTGTGCAACTTTTTAATTTTTGACAATTGACAATTTTTGACAAATTGCCAATTGTTGACAAATTTATCGAATCCTCTCAAAAAATTCAGGTGCATTTCTTGGTCAATTATGAGTACTTTTTATTCTTCAACTTTTTTTTGTATAATGGATTGTTTTTGAGTAAAAAAACAAAACCCTTAATTTTTTGTTAAAAATAAAGTTGCATTTTTTAGTCAATTCTAAGCAAATTTACTTTGCTCGGAACCGAAAAAGCTAAAGATTCTATAAAATAAAATCGATTTATGAACATTCGACGATGATTAGCTATTTTGAAATTGACATGAAAACATTACAAAAGATTTTCTTTACACTAGGTCACTTGTAAATCGAAAATAAATTTTATACTCATGTATATTATGATGTCTATGTGATTTCAAATTAAACAAATTGAATATGGTATTAAAATTCGCCATTTTTCTAGCCGTCATTTTGAATTTTCTTATTCAGGACCCAATTGAATTTGAAGTACATCTCATTTATGCGTCTACATTTGAAAGAAAAAATTCCGTCCTCAACGTTAATCCAAAATGATATTGGATTTAAAAAAAAATTATCGAAATTTAGCATTTTTTTTCTAAACATCACCGTTGAATGTGTTCCCGGAATATGTGCTACATTTACGTTTGAGTTATACGATTTCCATGTTTTGAGCGTTAATGGCTGATAAAATTAATAATGGTTAGTGTGTGTGTGTGTGGTGTGTGTGTGTGTGTGTGGTGTGTGTGTGTGTGTGTGTGTGTGTGTGTGTGTGTGTGTGTGTGTGTGTGTGTGTGTGTGTGTGTGTGTGTGTGTGTGTGTGTGTTGTGTGTGTGTTGTGTGTGTGTGTGTGTGTGTTGTGTGTGTGGTGTAGGTGATTCTCTGACAATTTTTTTGCCCCTTTTTGCGCCATTTTTTCGCCCCCCCCCATCAAATATTTTAAAAACATTCTTTACGAGTCTATGAATGCCCCTGAATTTTTTCAGATTTTTTCCATCACATTTATTTAAGTTATAGAGGCTCAAAGTGTGCATTGTAAGCATTTTTTGTATTTTTTTGCTTATTTTCGTTAATAAGTAGCTCTTCAGGGAAACATTTTTAACGATAAACACATTTAACATTTTTTTTAGAAAATTTGCTCTAGTTTAAGGGAAAAATATTGCCAAAGTCATATATATGTTTCATTTTACGTATAAACCTTTTAAGCCTTAAAATCAAGTTTTCAGCTTGATCGATCATCAATATCGAAGCCCAAAAATTTTGAAAAAATAGTTTAACTCATTATAAAAGAATCTGTGAAAGTCCCGGAATGGCAGAGGCCTTGGTTTCTCTGTCAGAAACAAATATAACAGCTCGTTTATTAAAAAACACAAGTTTATTAAAAATGACTTGTTTAGCGCATCAAAAAATTTAGGTGAAACAGTGAAATATTAGCATAATGCATCGAAATTTTGTTGCACTACATTATAAAACTGCTATAGAATATCCCCATACAATCAGTTTTAACATTTATAATAATTGAAATAAACTAAACAAGATTTTATACTTTGAAAAGCGCACCCGGGTGCCATATACTCAATATACAATAGTTTAAAGGATATTTGACTTATATAAAAGTCAATAAACCATTAATTATAAGTAGTATACCCCGGACTATGGAGCGTCATAACAAACCCCCACCACTGCCCCCAGATCAGCGGTAGAGGCCTTGCTGACGCTCCATAGTCCGGGGAATTGTTTTGTACACAGAGAGAGCCCACCACCGCACCCAGAGCGGTGGGGAGATTTGCATTGTCCGGGGGGAGGAAGGAGGTATGCACACCGTGTAATCGGGGAGGGGGACCACACCTAGACGCGTCATAGCCCTGGGGGGGAGGAAGGGGGTATGCACACCGTGGTGGAGGAGGGTCCTGTAATTGAGGGAGGGAGACCCATGAGGGGAGTGCTGCCAGATGGCAATAAATTTTTATTTAAATAAAAATTAATAAAATTACATTTACCCAAAATTATGCCTCCACATCCTCCTCTTCCATAGAGGAGTACCCCGAATCCGGCTCGGTCCTGGCGATGTATTCTTCTATATCTTCCTCGAGAATGAAGAAGCCGACTCCCGCCTGGAACCGGATCAGATGCTCGGGCTCAGCATCCCAGTCTTCTAACTGGTTATCGAAGTCCTCATCAGCCACATTTTTTCGTCGACTTCTTGCACACGAACAGGCTCCATTGTACAATTAGTTTTTATCTTTTAACGAAGAAGATGTATTACTCTACATCGACATCGCTGTCGGTGTCACCGGAGTTATCGATGACTATAACAGCCTCTACAACCATATCGTCAGCGCTAGATATAACAATAACACTATCACTGTCACTATCACTATCAATATCACTATCATCAGTGTCCACGAGATCTACGGACCGATCGATTTCGATTTCGTCTTTATAACGCGGTGTCTCGGCGAACATGGTGACACATTAACTGCGATCGCGATTATGTCCTCTTCTCGAGACAGCTAACGTGTTACTAAGGAGGATTCTTCTTCTACAAATCTGCAGACTTCATTCTTCATAACTGCTGTCTTTATATGTGCAGTTTAGTCACCCGTCTTTGTTTATAGAGCTTGCATTTTCTCGATAGCAGATGCAGCTCTTTGTAACACGCCATAATACAGCTGTACGAGTCATGTTATCCTATATGTCTACAGCTGTGTAGTTTGAAATCACGCCGATGTATAACACAGAGTTTTAGTACAGATCGTCGGCTAGGTATCAGGTATCACTGATACGGTCGAGCGCGAAGACCGGCCGCGAGCTCGAGTAGTGAAGCTCGGCTCCGCCTTATCTCTCTCTCGCGACTTACAAAATATAAAGATTAAATAATTAAGTAAATTGAAATTTAGCCACGGCTACGGGTTAAGCATACCCACAGCCGCTTCTCTTCAGAGAACGAAAATTCGTTTATTTTCGCGATATCTCCAATATTAAGGGAGATAAGCGAATTTCCAAATTTTCAGAAAATTTAAAATAGTCGCAGAGAGCTGATTTTCGGACCACAGACTCGTCTCGACGTGCTCAATCGATATCCGTTTGCAGAATATCGATATTCCAAAAATTGGAGCTTTTTTAAGAGCCGGAGTTCGATCCGGTATCAGGTATCACTGATACGCTCGAGCGCGAAGACCGATCGCGAGCTCGAGTAGTGAAACTCGGCTTAGAACGAAAATTCGTTTATTTTCGCGAATCTCTATATTAAGGGAGATAAGCGAATTTCCTAAATTTTCAGAAAATTTAAAATAGTCGCAGAGAGCTGATTTTCGGACCACAGACTCGTCTCGACGTGCTCAATCGATATCCGTTTTGCAGAATATCGATATTCCAAAAAATTGGAGCTTTTTTAAGAGCCGGAGTTCGACCCGGTATCAGGTATCACTGATACGCTCGAGCGCGAAGACCGATCGCGAGCTCGAGTAGTGAAATTAGCGCTTCTCTTCAGAGAACGTTTTTTCTGCCCACCTCTTCATCGGTGAAACTATAGCAAACAAGGATTTGAATTACACTCAGCTTAGCTGTAAGAATGCACGAACACATCCCAGACCCTGGAATCTGTACTGTCAACGAAAAGCATAGTGCTGTACATCCCACCTCTCACCCCACCTACTGAGGCTACATTTTAAAACAAGACGCTACCCGAACATCTCCCGACCTCAGGAATCTGTACTATCAGCGAAAAGCATTGTGCTGTACTCCCCACCTCTCACCCCTGCAGAGGTTACATTTAAGCCGAGGTACAGTTGTGGAGTCAGACAGTTGAGTTCTCCTTTGGATAATTGCAACATAGATTAGCCGCAATGTTTCGCGCAACAGCTCTTCATTTAATTAACGTGATTAAGAAAGCTTTGAGTATAGCTGTGTTATTAGACCCTTACATAAAAACAATGTGTGGTACAGTGTGGGCGTCTGATCTTGAGATGAGATCAATCCGAGATCTGTGTAAAAAGTTACATTTTCTGCTACTACACTGCAGAATAACAACAGTGTATCGTATGTATTGTGATGGTTTATTACGTAATCCTGAAGTTTTATCGATTGCTATGAGTGCTGTACGACAACGAGGTGATCATGAGCATCCGCTGGCACAAATCATGCTTCACAAGCAATGTAAGTATTTTTGTTCACTGTATATTAGGAATCTTTTTTTACGAACTATTTTTAAGTAATATAATTGGTAGTGGTCGATGAGATGATGAGAGATGATGAAGGAGATGCAGCTATAATGGCATGTGATCTACAACAACATCAATCAACAGCAGTTAATGCAGATCGTCAATTAGTTAGAACCCGGAAACGTAGACGCAGCAGCAGCAGCTCAAGTAGTTCTAGCAGTAGCAGCGGCAGTAGTTCTGATAGCTCCAATAGTTCTAGTACCTCTGATACATCCAGCAGTGAAACCGAATCAGCTGAAGGTAAGAGCACAAACTAGTTGTTTGTAATTTTACTAAATTTTATTATATTTTATTAATTAAGATATATTTATAGATAACTATTTACAGAGTGGTGAAGGTGATCCACAACCTCGTTATATAATTGAAAAAGAATCAGCTCGTTTTTATAGATATTTTGGTTATGAAGGAAGAGAAATTACAGGATATATACCACAACCACCCTTAAATGCAAACTTTTATACATGGATAGAATCTTGTGTACAGGATCTTTATCGGCGTCTTTGTGCAGATACTCAGCCGACCGATTTTATTGGCTTAACTATCAATTCAACGCAATTCAATCAAGGACCACTATGGCTATCATTTAGACCGATTCAAAACTTTTTAGTTGAAGATCTTTGGCAATTAATAAAAAGTGCAATGCAAAGTGCAAGTGAATTAAACGTGAATGAGAGACTATCTGTTACCTGTGCTATAGTTCAAAATATGGTGGGGCGTGGTCGTGTACGTTTAACCTTAGATTCAGTAAACAAAAAATCTATATTAACAATTAGTAACAATGATAATCTCTGCTTACCGAGGAGCTTAGTTACTGGTTATGCATATGTCGTCAGAGGTCAAACACGTTCTGGTGCTCTTCACACGTATTGGAATCAGATTCGACAACCACGAGGAAGAATACAGGGAAAGGCTGCCTCTGACCTGATAGCTTTGGCGGGCGTGCAAATACCAAATGAAGGATGTGGCCTCGTTGAAATACAGAAATTTCAAGAGCTTTTTGCTACTCATGGTACGGCGATCGTAGTTTATAATTTTTCAACATTCGGTAAAGGAGCTGCGCCAATATATGATGGTACACAATATGTCATTGAAATTCATACCTCTGTTCTATATACTTTACGTATTATGTATTATGAACGGCTAAGCCATTATGAACCAATACTGAATCTGGTCAGTGTATGTGGTAGTGATGGTTATTGTTTACCTTGCAATAAAAGCTATTGGCGACCGGAAGACCATAGATGTACCAATAGATGTTATAAATGTTTTTCAATACCACCTTGTAGAATTACTGAAAATACTATAAAATGTAACAACTGTTCACGACTATTTTTTGGTAATGATTGTTTGAACAACCACATGAAAATAGGTTCTTATAGTAGAAATAGTAATGTATGTAGTAAAATCAAACTCTGTCAGAGTTGTTATAAACTTATTAAAAAAAATAAACAACACGAGTGTGGTATATCTTTTTGTACGATTTGTAGAAGACAGACACCTATTAGACATTTATGTTACGTACAGCCAATCAAACAGTCGGAAAGATCAAGACCTATCTTATTTCTCTTTTACGACTTTGAGACACAGCAAACGCTATCCATGATAGGTGATGAAGAAAAAAAAGTACACGTTCCTAATTTATGTGTCGTTCAGCAAGTATGCACAGAGTGTTCAGATATTGAAGATATTTCAATACCCTGTCAAGAATGCGGTATTCGTGAATACGTGTTCGATAAAGAACCAATAAAACAACTCGTTGATCTTGCTTTAGCACCACGAGAGCGGTTTCATAAAGTTGTATGTATAGCTCACAATTCACAAGGCTTTGATGCACAGTTTATATTCAAATATATCGTAGAAAAATATACTCAAGACCGTATCGAGCCATCTGTTGTCATGACTGGGTCAAAAATAATTTTAATGGAGGTTTTACATGCAAAATTCATCGATAGTTTAAATTATTTTCATATGCCTCTAAGTAGTTTACCGAAAGCCTATGGGCTACCGCAAATGGAGAAAGGTATTTTTCCTCATTTATTTAATACTGAAGAGAACCAAAATTACGAAGGACCCCTACCACCTCTTGACTCTTATACTCCAAATACAATGAACAGCAGCGAACGAGTCAAATTTTTACATTGGCACGACGAACAAACGAGAAATGGATATGTGTTTAATTTCAAAAATGAAATTCTGAAATACTGTAAACAAGATGTAACAATTTTGAGATTAGCATGTTTAGCTTACCGCAAAACATTTTTAAAATTCAATGTTGACCCTTTTACCGAATGCACAACAATAGCTTCTTCTTGTATGCGGGTATTTAGAAAAAAATTCTTGAAAAGAAATCAAATTGGTATAATACCACCTCGAGGCTACAGAATGACAGATAAACAGTCTGAAATTGCTGTTCACTGGCTTACCTGGATGGAGCAGCACGTTCTTCATCGTCATATTGAACATGCAGGTCGAGGTCAGGAAAGAAGATTGTTCGAGAATATATTAGTTGATGGGTTTAGTGAGCCGCGAGAAGACGAGAATCACAAGGGTTTAGTGCTTCAATTTCATGGCTGTTTTTGGCATGGATGTCCTCACTGTTATAGGATAAATAGAAGTACACCATTAAAAAGTGGCGAAACTATGGATGATAGATATGAAAGAACATTAGGTATTCGTAATAAATTGAAATCAGCCAATTATCAGTTAATTGAGAAATGGGAGTGCCAGTTTAACGATGAGATTTCCCAGAATGAAGAACTTCGACGCTTTGTATGTGAAAACAGTGTAAATGTGAAGCGGAAACCGCTTGATCCACGCGATGCATTTTTTGGAGGTCGTACTGGTAATACAGTAAAAATCTTTGAATGTCAAGATCAAGAAAAAATTAAATATGTTGACGTCTGCTCGCTCTACCCATTTATCTGCAAACGCGGTAAATACCCTATTGGTCATCCGAAAATTTACGTTGGCCAAGAAGAATGTAGAGAAATAGTAGGAGCCTTCAATGACATTGCTCAAGTAAACGGTTTAATAGTATGTGATGTGCTACCGCCACGAAATTTATATCATCCTGTTTTACCCGTAAAAATGCACGGAAAATTAATATTTCCTTTATGCCGTTCATGTTGTGAACAATTAATTCAAGATGACTGCCCTCATGAAGAACCTAAAGAACGTATACTTCAAGGAACATGGGTATCGGAAGAAATAAAAAAAGCCGTCACATTGGGATACACGGTGACAGCCGTCTATGAAATCTGGCAGTACGAGATGACTCAATATAATCAAAAAGAACGGAAAGGTGGTATTTTTGCTGAATATATAAATGAGTTTTTTTCTCAAAAGTCAGCGGCATCGGGATACCCACCCGAGTGTATCACGGATACGGCTAAGGAACAATATGTGAGAGATTTAGAACGTGATGAAGGTATAAGATTAAACAAAACTGATATAAATTTCAATGCTGGTCTACGATCTGTAGCAAAACTTTGTTTAAATTCTCTATGGGGTAAGTTTGGTCAGAGGGAGAATTTAACAAGAACAGAAGTGGTGAGTAATCGAGAGACTTTAATAAACTTACTCACTAGTCCAGAGGTAGATGTAAATGGTATATTACCTGTCAATGATAATACCCTTTATGTCAATTGGTGCTATAAGAACGAAGCTTTAACAACTGCTATGTCATCATCAATGACGAATGTGGTCCTTTCCGCTTTTACAACTGCTCAGGCTCGTCTCAAACTGTTTGAATACTTACATGTTTTGGGCTCCCGAGTACTCTACTACGACACCGACTCAGTATTTTACGTTTGCAGAGGTGGCGAAAATGAGTACGATCTCCCTATCGGAACATCATTGGGTAGTTTGACGGATGAATTAGCTGATAAAGGGCCTGGAGCATATATTACGGCTTTTTTATCTGGTGGTCCAAAGTTCTATGCCTATAAATGTAGAAAACCGAACGGTGAAGAGGAGTGTGTATGTAAAGTTAAAGGTATTCGATTGAATTATGCGAATGCCCAACACATCAATTTCAATTCAATTCGGGAGATGATTGTCACTCCGGAGAGCCAGATAGAACTGACAAATCCCTCTATCCGTAGAACAGCTTTTCACGACGTAATAACACAGAATGAAACAAAGACTTGCAAACCAGTTTATAGTAAACGAAGATTTATAGCATTAGACAAAAGTTATCCATACGGCTATAAGATGTCTTAGCTGTAAAATTGACATAATACACCATATACCGAAACACCAAGCTCAGCTAATATTACACAACCTACATTTCATTGGTCGTCTACACTAATATTCCGATTGGCTGAAAAGAGCTGAGTGGCTGGGTGGATATGAGAACTACAGCATATAGCGAAACTCCAAGCTCAGCTAATATTACACAACCTACATTTCATTGGTCATCTACAGTGATATCCCGATTGGCTGAAAGAGCTGAATGGCTGAATCTTGCACAGATTATACTGGTTGGCTGTTAGTTATTATGCTGACTTCAGAACATTATACCACCACTACCGCCAACGATGATGGAGGTGTCAACTACAGAGCGCCTATATTAAGAGCTGTACAACTGCACGGGGACACATCAGTACTTCAGGAACTGCTGCACTTGAAACTTATTTGCTACCGAACCACCGAAGAACCAGATTTCATTAAACGTACGTATATCGATTTTTATAAATAATATTATCAAAATTATTATTGAGTAAAATATGTGTGATGTATTTACAGATGGATTTACAAGCACTTAACAAAATTGCCAGTGCGGAATTCCTCCCCACGAAAAAGGTTGCAGAACTGGAAGTCGGTCAAGAGTATATGGTGACAGACTTAAAACAGGTCAAGACCCGTTACGGCCTTAAGACGGTTGCTATATTGAACGATGAGTTTCAAGTCTTTCTACCTTCACGAGTATCCTCCACATTGAATAAAGAAACAAAATTATTTGAAGATATGTGCAATCAGGCAAATAAATTACAACTTTTTTTAAATTATAAAGATAAACAAGGCATTGAATTCACGACTACTAGTTAAAACAATTGTAATTTAAACTGAGCTTTATATGGTATTGTAGAATAAAAATAAAAGGATTAAACATTTACCAATGTAAAATTAATTGTTAAATAAATGAAATTTAATTTCAATAATGATTTAAGTTATTCTCTTACCTTGATCTAACCTATAATCACGATTTTCTTCACTTATATTACTCAATCATTGTAGCTGTTTAATTTTGCTCTTAACCCATAGATGGCAGTAAGCTACATTAGCAATTGGTTCTTTTATAATTTAATGTTTAATGTAGAGTACCAGTATCAGTTATGGACACGCGATGGAAGCATCCATTTACATCTATGCTATGTGGACCCACAGGGTGTGGTAAGACGGTGTTCGTCAAAAAGTTTCTGAAAGATCTCGATCGTATGTGTGATACAACGATCGAGCGCATCATTCTTTACTACGCAGAGTGGCAGCCTGGTTACAAGGAATTTCAGAACAAGAAAGTAGAGTTTCGTGAGGGTTTACCACAGACCAGCGATTGGTCTACTGATTCCAGACCTAAACTTGTAATTATTGACGATTTGATGCGTGAATCATCGTCGAGTAGCGGTATAGTGGACATTTTCTCGAAAGCATCTCATCACCATTCGCTCTCTGTAATATTCATTACGCAGAACGTCTTCCACCAGGGTAAAGGTCAGCGTGACATATCCTTGAACGCACAGTACATTGTTATTTTTAGAAATTTACGAGACAGATCTCAGATAAACCATCTATCACGCCAGTTGTGTCCAGAAGATCCACGATTTTTACAAGAAGCATACTGGGATGCAACCTCAAGAGCATATGGTTATCTTTTACTGGATTTAAAACAAGATACCCCAGATAATTGCAGATTTCGTACGTGTATATTTCCGGACGACAACCTACATTACGTCTACGTATCGCGAAATAAAAAGATAAAAGGTGGTGATGTGTCAAATCTAGTACCAATTGCATCATTGTAATGCCTCGACGAACAAAGAGTAGCATCTTCACTCACAAAGATGCCATCGTATTAAATGCTTTATTTCACTTAAGCTACAAACAAAGAAAGGCTCTCTTACAAACGGCTGATTTAAAATTAGTACGTCATATTTGTGAGTGTGCATTAAATGTACTGATTGGCAACGTGCCATTGGAGAAAACTCATAAATCACGGTTACGACGACATGCAAAGGTTTTGCGAAAGTTAGCTGAACCTAGTGTGGCTTTATCGAAAAAGAAAAAAATTATCGTTCAACGCGGTGGTTTTTTACCTGCACTGTTAGCACCTATTATTGAAACATTATTAGCTGGTGTTATCAGTAGTTAGATATGGAGTATGCAAAGAAGATGGTACTTGTACCACATGAAAATGTTGAACGTCTTCAGAATATGCTTAGTAGCGGTAATAACAGTGATGAGATGTCTATTTTTAAGACTGTTCAAACACCCGGTACTGTAATGAGTAGACTCGACGCTGAAATGAGTAATATTCTAAATGCATCGTCCTGTCAAAATGAGCGAGAAAAATGGTCTCGATATAGCAATGTGCTCCAACGTTATCTTCATTTCAAGGATGCAAATAAAATGAAAACCCAGAAAGACGAAATCGAGGAGAATTATTCAAAACAACAAGACAGTAGCTCATACGCTGTTGACACCGACGACTTGGCACAAGCCGAGGAAGAAGATCGTATTGATACAGTTATCATCAATAGTGTTCCCGCAAAGTTTCGAGCTAATGCGAAGAATTTACTACAAGGATTAAGGTTATCAGGTATTATCTCGTGGAACAGAAATGGCTCTGTAACAATAGGCGGTGTACACATACAGAATGCCAATATTATTGACCTGGTAAATGATGCTATGAGAGAAAGGAAAAAAACACCACCGATCGGTCATGAACAATTTGCCACAGCTATTCGTGACGCGTTTATACCTCGCGAATACATTGGTAATAAACGAGTTTGGAAAAATATATATGGATCTGGTAAGGAGTATGTTGGTATAGTCGGCAGTACACCACGAGGAAGTTTCATCAGTAAAAACATACCAAGACAAAGTTTAACACCAGATGGCGTTGGTGATCAATTTCATATGCCACGCCCTTCCACCAGTCGTACAGGTGATAACTCTCCAAACAGTGTAGTCAGTGATAAAGAATCTGCTGAAGAGCGTGAAACATTCCAATCAAATAAAAGTAGTGCAAAGAAGAAGAAGAAGATTAGAATATCGGTTACAAATTCTGAAATTCTGAAATCATGGCAGAAATTGAGTTATCCGCAAACGACATCGGAAAAGAAGAAGAAGAAGAACAAAAACAGGAGGAAAAAATTGTAAAAAATAGTGCTTTGGATGAATTGATTAGTTTGCTTTCTTTCGAGATGCATGTTCCCGAATACAGGTTTTTTGGACCTGGTACAAAATTAGCTGAGCGAATCCAACGAGGTGGACACGGTATTAATCCTCTGGATGACGTTTGTCGTTAGCACGATCTAGTTTATAGTAATAAAAATGGCGACCGTCGTAAGGCTAATCTTGTATTAGCTGAGTATGCATATTCACGAATGCTCGCAGATAAAACAGCAGCGGACGAGCGCACAGTAGCAATGATGACAGCTTGCTGTATGGTTAGCAAAATAACTTTTGAAAAATTCTTTTCACGTATCAAGAGAGCATTGCGTAAGACGAAGAAAGGAGATAAAAAATCTGAATCTGAGAAGAAGAAGAAAAAGGAGTGTGTTGAATTGAAAGAGAAGAAGGAGAAGAATCAGAAAATATTTAAAGCCACTAACGAGAAAAAGAAGAGGAGTCAGAAAAATATACAGAATAATGAGTCGTAAAAACCAAATATTTGAAAGGGAATATTATACACCATCCGACCTAACAGCTTACGCTGCTGTTGATAAACTTTTTCAGGTTTTACGTAAAACAAATAAGAATAGGAGAAATGTTAGCCGACAGAATGTTTTAGAGTGGCTCGAGGGTCAAGATGAGTATAACTAGCATCGACCTGTTAGACATCGTTTTGTACGACGCAGTTATAACGTGCGGAATTTGGATGATTTATGGGAAGCAGATCTAATGGATTTAAGATCTTTGAAAACTTACAATGATGAGTATTGCTACGTTCTTACAGTCATTGATGTTATCAGTAAATATAGCTGGTTAGAACCCATTAAGGAAAAAACTTCTAAAAGTGTTGCCGAAGCATTCTCACGGATACTATTGAGAGGTAATGGGCGTAAACCAATATGTCTTCAGACGGATAAAGGAAAGGAGTTTGTTGGCCGCGAGTTACAGCTACTTTTGCGTGAAAATAATATCACGCATAGAGTAGAGCGCAGTCCAGACACAAAAGCAGCAATAGCAGAAAGACTTATACGTACCATTAAGGAAAGATTTTGGCGGTATTTTACTCACACGAATACACGAAGGTATATTGATGTATTACAGAACATTACAGAGTCGTACAATCAAAGTAAGCATTCTGCGACAAAACTGACTCCTGCATCAGTTACTCTATACAATGTCAATATTGCGCGAAAAAATTTACAACGACGGTACGATAAGAACAATGGTATTACAAACCCAAAGTTCAAAGTCGGAGAGTTAGTACGTGTTAATCGTACTCGAACGGTCTTTGACAAAGGATATGAGAGCGGGTGGACACTAGAGATATTTAAAATTAAGCAGATTTCTGTGACACGCCGACCTCCAGTCTCTTTGTTGGAAGATTTGTCAGGTGAACACATAGATGGCTGGTTTTATGGCGAAGAGTTGAGCAGAGTTCGATAGAATCTGACGTCTACACCATTTGAAATTGAAGAAATTTTACAAAGCAGAGGTACAGGACAATCAAAGAAATATTTTGTTAGTTGGAAAGGCTACCCCGAAAAGTTCAATTCGTGGATCAAGGCTAGCCATATTTCGCAAATATGAAGGACCAGTTTTACATAATCTTACCTAATAATAGCCGCATGCAATATTTCGCGGAAAACACAACAACGCATTATGTTACACAACTGCCACAACCGATCAGGTTACATGATTCATGGGTCGTTGCACTCACGGAAATTCAAATACCGCTGACGTTTCAATATGTGATATCTGATATAGAGGCAAGAAAAATTTCTTTGAAGTGGATACCGTTCTTCTCAGAAATCGAGGTAAACTTGTTGCAACAAGAAAATTTAAAATACCTCACCTGGAGACTGTTCTGTGGTGTCACGATACTGCCGAGCATATGAACGACACAGAGGATGCAAATAAGGGGCTTGTTCAAAGACGAAAATGGTTAAAATTTGATAAACCTGTTGACCCAATTGACCGTCTCCACTCCGATGTGTTTAATCAAGAAAAACTTCTGATCAACGGTGTCGAAGTGAGAGTACGCTTATTTAAATCTCGAGACTCATTTTGCTTGATGGATGCTTCAGAATATTTTTCCGTACACATTGAGGAGGCAAATCTTCTTGTGAGACGTGTAAAAATTAGCCCTAGTAAATTATTAGCACATGCTCAATCTCTCTCAAAAAAAACAGCTAAATACCCACTAACTAGAGTAAAGCAATTACTATACACAGTGGACTACATGGTGAGACTTTAGACAACGTCATACTAGGTCAACTACCAAAGAGAATTATCATTGGTTTCGTCAATAATAGAGCTTTTAATGGAAGCCAGACACTAAACCCATTCAATTTCGAACATTTTAATATAAACTTTTTATGTATGTATGTAGACGGTGTACAGGTACCTTCCAAGCCCTTACAGCCAGACTTTACTGCACGACAACTATACGTAGATGCCTATCATACCTTATTCTCCGGTATAGGTATACATTTTCTTAACGAGGGCAATCAGATAAAACGTGGTTCTTATCCACATGGCTATTGTCTCTTTACATTTGATTTAACACCAGATTTATCGGCAAACGATAGCACTCACTGGAATTTGATTAAATATGGTAGTGTAAGATTAGAAGTACGTTTCAGTACTGCTTTAACAGAAACTATTAATTGTATTCTATACGCTGAGTATGAAAATATTTTAGAGGTTGATGCATCTCGACAAGTTATTACAGACTTTTGTAGTTAAATTATAGGTGTCGTTACAGTCTGTCAGTGTGTATATAAAAATTGTGTAATCAAGGTTTCATGTTCAGTCTTTACTTGGTATAAGCTGCTACATAAGCCATGGATGTGATCATTGATGTTCAGTTCTTCAAAGATAACAGACGTCGATATGTGGCAAAAGAGATAGCCGGGTGATAAAGGCATCAATACCGCTTCAATGTCTCAGAGAAGATGTACGAAGAGAAAACAGCTGGCTAACCAAAAATCATCATGGTCTCAAATATTTTGACGGTGAGGTATCTTTGAAGGATGTAGAAGATTGTTTAAGAAAAGTTTCAACAAGTTTTGGTTTCAACAAATATATATGAGAGGCCTTGACAAATGGTTAATAATGCATGAAATCTTGTCTCGACAAATTCTCAACCTCGAGTACGATTCCGATTGTCCATCTTTTGATAAATTATCATCCGATGTTTATTGTATGCATCACGGTATGAAAGTCTCCTATCAAAATTATCGCTGTTCTTTAATCAATGCTTATAAGCTGAAACCGTGGCTGTTAACACGTAGGACAGCGGTACTGTAAAAACGGGGTGGAGTCTACGATGGATAGTCTTCAGATATTAAGAAATCTATCGAAAATCCATTCGCATACTATCGGTATATTTCCGGCTGATCAGATACCTCGCATCTGGACGAAGCCAACAGCATTCATTGTCAATACGGATGATCACACGAAATCTGGTATGCATTGGGTTGCTATGTACGCTGATAGAACTGGTAATGCGTTTTATTTCGATAGCTTCGGTCTACCCCCATTTATACCCGATCATATAAATCGTCTGCGAAAAAATTGTAAACAATTTCGCTGGAATAGCGTCCGACTGCAGAACGATTCTTTCGACGTCTGCGGCCAATACTGTATCATGTTTTTACGCTACATGTGCGATGGTGTAGGATTTCATAAATTTCTCGAAAACTTCTCAGGTAACCTGCGAAAAAATGATAACATAGCTAGGCGTTATGTACATTGTATGAAAAGGACCGATGATGCTTTTGTCGGAAATGGTGGGTACATAGTCAGATGCTTACCAAGCTGTTATCCCTCCAAGATGTCGCTACTGTAACGTAAAGACTCGGAGAGGGAACTTGGATGCTTTCTTTCCGCTGATTCAGAATATCTGAATCAGCTTTGCAGCGCTTAAATAATGACCGAGCGCATCGCAAATCTTCATTAGCGGTTTCTCAACTGGTTAAGACACAAGTTATTACAATGGATCAGCCACAGCAGCAGCAGCAGCAACACCAGCAGCAGAAGCTACAACTATTTTGTGCACTATACCCTCTGGATAATTCTTATTCAAGAATTATCACAGTTGGTATGGAATACAACCGTCTTGAAGATGAAGAGTACCAGGTGACTGTCCGATTACTGGATTCCAGCTTTACCGGTGTTGTCTTTACAAACGACAGATGGGTGGAGTTCAATGAACATTTTGACGAAATCTCTAATTTCTTCTCCGGAGACGCTGGCAATAAAGAGGATACTACATCTTATGGTGACGGTTGGTCTATTTAATTTACACATATTAGCAATATAAAAAATATTATAATTGAAGAGGGTAGACTACCTAACCAAGGTAACCTACCGATAAGACTTCAATCATTTATTGTATTGAATGAAACGGCATTTGAATGTTTGAAAAATTATGTATCAAAATGTGCTACTTTACGCGCTGAATGTTTAGAAACATTAGAGGATACTGTAAGTGTGGTTATAAAATATATCGCTGAATTTATTATTGATAAAAGTAAAAAAGATATGGTTGAGGCTCAGGTGTTATATTATACACCGAGTATGGTTAAAATATATAGTAATCTGCTTGATAGTGATACATTGTCAGTATGTAGAGAAAAAATTGAGTGGTATTGTAAAATACATTCGTGTGATGGTCCACTTCAGATCGTTGAAATTGAAAATATTGCGTATGAAATATGTTCGCTACATATGTGTAACTTTATAAATATGCTAAATAAAATGTTGAAAAATTAATCATTGAATTTTTCTTGTCGTTATTTTCACCTTATACTTCACATCCATAATCCCCACCCATCACACAATACTCTTTACCCCCGCTCCTCTTTTCCTACTTCGTTATACATATCCAGCCTCCCACCCCCCTTCCCACTCCATTATACGCATTACAATGTAACGTCCTACGACGTTATTTATTTTTAATCTATGAGTTACAAATTTTAAACTAGTTTTCAAAATTCAAAACATCAAGAGAATTATGATGTTCATTTCGAAACGTTATATTTTGAATGCGTGCTGTAATTTTGTAACACAAGTCAGCAGTGTTACTTATTCGGCAATCGCTATACTTTAAAACTGACTATTAAGCGTTACACATTAAGAATCGGTCAACGTATTTGGGCTTTAAAAGAGTCGAATTGGCCTCATTTTAATTAGTCTCGTGTTTAAGTCCGAACTCCGTACCTCGCGGTTCGTCAATTGCGGAGATTTTTATTGTACTTCCAAGTACTCAATTGTGAATTTAAGAAGCAAATATATTTTCAATCATACTCGAAAAGAAAACTGTGAGTGCATCATTTCAATGACCTATCACCTATTATCCAAATAAGACGAGCAAGCAGAGAGAAAAAGACGAGGATAGCAGACGCAGCAAAATAAGACAAGTGAAACAGAAAAAGGTAAGTCAAATAAATACACTAAAAATACATATCGGAGCAGGTAACGAGTCTAAACCCAGCCACTCATAATAATTCTATACGCGCTCTCAATAAATAATTAAACATACTTCATGTCCTCAAATACATGTCCTACCTATGAGGTGAGAGTGTAGGTGGGACATAACAATTGGTTCCGATACGAATCGAACAAGTGATTGATTTAATAAAAGCATTGCAAAAATAATAGAGCATATATCGAAATAATAGTAAAGTTGAAATAATTAAGATAAATAGATAACCATTTGATTAATTGACTTCAGTTTTCTATTTCCTTTGGTCTGCTAAGAAGCGGCCTATCCTTGATCTGCTTAGTAGCGGTCACTTTTCCAATTTTGTCCCAATTAATCAAATGAGTTTTGTGAATTGTAAAAGTAAAGTGATTAAAAAGAAGAGAAGTGGAAAAAAATTATTTTTGCAAAAATTATTGAATAATAAGAAGCAGTTAATAGAATAACTAGCGGAAATAAATAGTAAAATAGATTTATTTTTCCAAACGCCAAAAGTTGAAGAAAATAAAGTAGAATCTGAGCAAATTGAAAGATCAGACTTCAGTTTAGAACTAGGAATTAAATTTGATAATTTATTACATTTTGCGGAAAAAGCGATATTATTGAATAAATTGAATAAAGATCAGGATAAATAATTCAATACGTGTAGTGAATGCATATTTGACGGTTTAATTTGAGGAGTTTGTAAGTCCATCCGTGGTATAAATTTGCAAAGTTGCAAAACGCGAAAAGTGGGTCGCGCGCTCGTGAGTTGAGTGGCCCGGTATACTACACATTTCTTTAACGCGGACACAAATTTTTAATGCAGACAGAAATCTTTAGCGCGGACACGTTACTAGTGTGGATTATCTTTAACCGCGGATACATTAAATCGAGGACACATTACGTTAGCGCGGACACATTACATTAGTGCGGACACATTACATTAGTGCGGACACATTGAATCGCGGACATACTACTTAAGTGTGGACACATTTCTTGAGTGCGGACTCATCTGAACCGTGGACACATTTCTTTAGTAGGATATATTATTTTATCGTGGACACAAATTTTTAACTGCGGACACGAATCTAAGTCGTGGACACAAATCTGTAGCATGGGTATCTAAACTGTGGACAGAAATTTTTTAAAAGCAGACACATCTTTGACTCGTGCGGACACATTTTAGTCTCGTGCGGACACATTTTTGTATTGTGCGGACACAATTTTGATTCGTGCGGACACATTTTTGTCTCCTGCGGACACATTTTTGTATTGTGCCGACACATTTTTGTCTTGTGCAGATATAACGGTATCGCGGACATAAATCTTTAGAGCAGACACAACTTTTTAAAGCGGACATTTTTTTTATGTGGAAAGATTTCTTTTACGGGGACATATTTTGGTCACGGATATTATTTTAAAGTATACAAATATATTTTCGGGGGACAAATGAGATTTATTCGGACAAGTTAGTAATTTGCGGACACGATCGTTTTAGGCGGATAAATTCATTTTATGCGGACAGGTTTAATTTCTGTGGATGAATATAATTAGAATTGGCGATTATTTTCGTCGTGAATAGATTTTTAATGTGGACAGATATATTCAGGGCGAAATAGTATATTTAAAGTATATAGCAAATTATGTATAGTAAAAAATCAAATGAGTGAGAAGGATGATAAAACCGTTGAAGATTCTTTGCCATTTAAAAAATTAACTAGGCAACAAATTCGAAAACATCCGTCATTTGAAAAATTTCTTGAAAAATCTCTAAAAATAGATCCGTTTAAAAAAAGTAGTAAATTACAGAGATCGCCTGTAAAAGCGTCAAGTTTTGAAGCAAATAAAGACTCTTTAGATGAAATCAATTCTAACATTGGTGCTATTAAATAAGTTCTAAGTCTAATAGTTAGTGGAAATCAAAATTCTACGCCGAAAGTAAATAAAGCTAGTTCAGAGGAATTTTTTGATACTACAAATAGTGTTTTAAATGAAACATTTCAAGTAGAAAGTAGTAATAGGTTTTCAGATATTGGAGGTTTTCAAGCTGAACAAAGTTTAATAACAGGCACGTCAAAAGATATTTTACCTACATTTGATCCGGGCTATAATTCATTGAATAATACATTTTTTAAGAATATTGATGATATAAGTAAACAACAAGAAAATTTTGAAAAGACAGAAAATTTAGAATTTGATAAATTTTTAAATACAATAGTGAAAGATATTACAACAATAGAAGTTCAAAATAATACAGAAATTTCTGATACATTCGATAATAGATCTGTTATAGAACAACAGTTTGAAAAATCCAATACTGATTTAATTAACTTAAATAATATAGAACAGGAGAACATTTCTGAAGTTAGTGAGTTTCAGGATACTAGTAAGGTTGCTCAAGTAGAAATAAACTGCTCTAGTGAAAATTCTGTGAACATGGCTCCAAATGGTGCTGGCCACTCTGGTGATCAGTCAAATCGAAAGCCGATAAAATTGAGTTTAGAAAAGATTGCTAATTATATACCGGATTTTGATGGAAAAAATATGTAACCTACAGACTACATAGATATTTTGAAAAACGTGAAAAATTTAATTGATGATATTGATGAAAAAAATGTAACAAGTTTGCTAATATTTAGATTAAAGGGTGAAGTAGGAAGAGCATTGAGAAACAATCATTTGGATTCAATTGCAGAGTTAATAGATGCAATACGAGTATTATATCCTATTTTAGAAGATATTCATGAATTATATGCAAAAGTCGTAAAAATTTTTCAAGGGAATAATGAGTCCGTATTATCTTACAATAATAGAGTTAAAGATTTAGTTTTAAAAATTAAAGAACTGAAAAAATTGGAGGGTCTTTCGGAAGCTGAGGAAAGGAGTTTTGCAGGGCAATTAGATAGTAAAGTAGCAAGTAGCTATAAAAAAGGGTTAAAACCTGAAATAAAATATGAATTGGGAAATGAAAACACATTTCCTGAAATGTCACAAGCTGCACTTAAAATTGAAAAAGAATTAGAAAGACGAAAGGGTTTTAGTGAGAGTTTGATTAATAATTTTAATGGTGAAAAAGTTGAGCAATTTAATAAAGTAATGTTTTGTCAAATGTGTAAAGATCGTGATCATGAAGCACTATTTTGCAAAAATGCAGGATGTGTATATTGCAAAGATGACCATGTATCAAATAATTGTAATGCAGTCAAAGATAAAATTAAATTGATTTGTAATTTTTGCAGTAAATCTGGTCATTCAATAAGCCCATGTAAATTAAATAGAAAACAAAATTTTCACTGTCAATATTGTCAAGAAATGGGACATGAAGCTTCGCAATGTACATATATTTTAGAGTATATATTATGTTCAAAATGTAAAGAACTAGGACATAATCCGAATAAATGTGTCAATTCATCTATTCAAAATTCGAGAAAATGTAGTTTTTGTGATAGCTTTGATCATACTATGCAAAATTGTCCTGAAGTATACTGTACGAGATGTAATGAAAGAGGACATATTACAAAATTCTGTACTTTAGGTGAAAATAAATTTCGATTTTGTACCATTTGTGAAACTATGGACCATGATAGTAGTGATTGTGAAAAGATTAAAATTCTTGTTCAGGATTATAAGGCTAAGCAGCAGTTGAAATGTCAATTATGTGAAGGATTAGGGCACGAAGTAAAAGACTGTGAAAAATTTAAAGCAGCGCAAAGTAATCAACAATTTAATAGAAATGAATATAGGAATAATTATGCAAATAATAGAAATAATTATAATAATAGTAATTATAATAATAGTCAGCAGCAACAGAGATATTATGGGAATAGATTCAAACCACAAAATCAGAATAATGTTAATAATGGAGGAATAAGAAAAGTTTGTGATTATTGTAATGGGGGAAGACATTCAATTGATGAATGTAGAAAATTAGCAGCTTTAAAAGCTTCGCAGGAAAAATGTGGATTTTGTAATAAAATGGGTCACAAAGCTAGTAATTGTGATGAAATAAAAAAATTAGAAAATCAGCAAAAACAGTTTTGTTCAGGTTGTAAGGGTGTTGGTCATACTTTACATAATTGCTGGAGAAGAAATCAGGGAAACTTCAATTCTCTTCCTCAAGGGAACGTGTAGTAATTGACAGTAATGAAAATGATAAATTTAATAGTTTAAGTAATGATGTATGTCAATATAATAATGATGTAATAGATTTATTATTTGAAATCTATGTCTTAAAGCTAGAAAATCTTTTACAATACATTGAAATTACGGATGAATTTTCAAACACGACATATAAACTATTAGTAGATAGTGGTGCTCAATTAAATATTATAAAGAAAGATAAATTAATTACTGATGTAATTGATACTAGTAATAGAATTTTGATTTCTGGAATTACGGAAAATTCCATTAGAACGTTAGGTTCTGTTAAATTATTCATAAATGATACAGATTTCGATTTTCATGTAGCTCCAGATGGTTTTTCAATTCCTTATGATGGTATTCTGGGCGTAAAAGCACTATTAGAGCAAAAATTAAGATTAGATAAGGGTTATTTAGAAATAAATGGAAAGAAAATGCCATTAAAATCAGCTATAAATAAGTATGAAAATAATA
>JACCIB010001580.1:0-28419 GCA_018906965.1 Philotrypesis tridentata | reverse complement strand
AGCACCTACAACTGACACCTACCGCCTCCAACCATAATTAATTAACTCTCCATCAATCGCCTCCAATCATGATCCTTTCACCCTTCACTAATCGCCTTTAATCATTAACCCCTCACCCTCTACCTTATATCTTCACATATTATCAACAATCTCAAGTCATTGTTTCCAATCATAATGTTATTATGCTCCTTCCATTCCTTGTGCCCCTAGAACTTCCACCCTTTATCTCTTGTATCCTTTTCTTACATTCAACCTTCACCTATGATTTTCACGTTTTACCTATCACCTTCACAAATGATTTGAAGTCTCCACCTATCACTTCCAATCACTTCCACCAATTAGGTGTACCGACAGCCAATACTCTAAACTATTAGGTCCAATCATAATCCTATGTAATCCCATAATCCTATGTAACCCTATAACCCTATGTGAACCTATAACCAAGTGATTCCTATGTAACCCTCTACCTGTCACGTTCCCCTTCGACTTTGAGCTTCCTTCTATCATCTCCAACCATAACCTCCAACATCTATTTATCAAATTAAATCATGATCCACCTATCACCTGCATCCTCGACCTATCACCTCCAATCATATCCCTCAGCCTCTATCTATCACCTCCACACTTTACCTATCGTTTCTGCTCTTCTTCTATCACTTACATCCTCCACCCATCGCCTGCAAATGATTCCTTGAATCTCCATCTATCATTCATCTTCATTTTTTGCATCCACTTATTACCTTCCACCTCCAACTATGATTTTCACGTTTTACCTATCACCGTCAAAAATAATCTCATGTCTCCACCTACAACTTTCAACATAACCCCTTCACTTCCACCTATTACTTCTACCTACAGCTAGCACCCTACACTATAATTTCGAATCGTAACGATTTAACCTTCCTCCTATCCCTCAACGGTGTACTTAGCCCTTCTACCCTCCACCTTTTGCTTGTATTCGTTATTGACTCCACACATTCTTTCAACTAATCACTTTTAACTTATTATTTTCAATCATAATGATTTCGTCTTCCTTCAATCATGACCTTCACCCTTTATTTATTTTATAAACCATATACAACCCTCTACCTATCACCTTTACTTATAACTTTGGGATTCCACCTATCATTTCCAACCGTGACCTCTGACATCTATCTATTACTTTAACTCATAATTTACCTATCTCCTGTAGTCTTGACGTCTAGTCATATTCTCCAGAATCCATATATCATCTTTACCCTTCAATAATTCTTCAATGTAGGCAATAGGACATTCTCCACCTATCGCTTCTAATCACGATCCTTTACCAAATAATGAGGGGGAGCTGAGGGGGGGCCAAATGAGGGGCGACGAGGGGGGGGGGGGCGAGGGGATCAAAACACATAAAAATAACCAAACTTTTGAAACGTTTCTTGGTTCTTTTGAGGGGGGGGCTGAGGGGGCTAGTGAGGGGGGGGGGGAAGAGTGGCGGCTAAATTCCAGCGCGGCTCAAAACAACTATATAATATAGTAAGATAAATATAAGCAGTAAATTGATCAAAACCTGCGGCAGTTAGGGGGTGCATACATTTTTATTTATTTATGTATTTTCTATAAATTTAAGATAAATTTAAATTTACTTAATTAACTATTTTAAATTTCTTTTTCTTCTCTGTTTCAGGTAAGTTCGAGAATAAGCATTTATTTTCTTTGGAACCTTTATCAATCACAAATTTATAACTAATTGTTTTGTTTATAACTAATTGCTGCATATCACAGGTAATGCTTAACTCGAAACCATGAGTTAAGTTTTAATTTGCAAAATAATCGTAGAGCTTTAGACCTTCAAGATATAGAATATGGGAAAGCTATAACATCTGGTATTTTTAATTTATTTATGAGTCTGTAAAGAGACTATAATGGCTGTTATGACAAGAAAAGGTCTAAACTATGGGTCTAAACTTTTTATCCTTTAAGTGATTATACAACAGTAGGTTTGACACTTCCGTACGCGTCATTCGATTCGGGAATTAATAACTGCAGGCGATGGATGGAATGCTTTGATTGAAAGATAGTCAGTCGAATGGTTTGAATCTAAAAAGCATGTAATATCAGGGGGGCGCTTATTTCCCAAAGTGTTTGAATACTCGCTCCCTTGCCGGAAATCGATTATTTCTATTCAAAAACTATGAATGGAGCAAAAAAACCCGAATAAAAAAGCTTTTAACGCTTTTTTACTTTTTGCAAAAAAATTTCATTTATGGGAGTTCTCACATTCAAGGGAGTTCTTTCTATATTTTTTAGGCAGCTACCACCTACAAAAATTACTAGTGTAACTACCAACAAAGTTTTGCAATCGGTTTTGGTACAAAAAAAATTGTTGGCAAAGATACAGGGTTTTATTACAATAAAAATATCACAAAAGAAATATTATTTTCGTGGTTTTCCACATTTGCTGACGAGCTACCCCCTCATTAAGATCAAAATAAGCTACTTGATGTGTCGTAAAGAGTGAGAATGCTCTGCTCAGTAAGGATGCCAGGACGTGTATTTCCCTGGCGTATCTGCGGAGAAACTCTCGGCGTTTCCCGTACCTGGGCTCGGGCACGCGCCGGCCGTTTTATGACGGTGCGCGCGGTCGAGTCTGTTTTCGCCTGCGAGTCGTGTGCGTAGCAACGGTTATGCGAGTGAGGGAGAGAGAGGAGGGAGGGAGAGAGAGAGGGAGAGAGAGAGAGAGAGAGAGAGAGAGAGAGAGAGAGAGAGAGAGAGAGAGAGAGAGAGAGAGAGAGAGAGAGAGACGCTTGCGGACGTAAAACATAAAATACATAATTAAACACAATTTTATGCAGTAAAAATAGATTTTGGCTAAATCAGAATATTTTCTTCTTATTAATAGGATTAGGTAAAAATAAAAAAAACTAGCTGATTCTGCTTGAAAAGGTTATAAAAAAAGGTATCTATAAAATTTTCTGTATACTTAATAGTTTTTTAATTCAATTTAAACCATAATGTGGTTTTTCATAATATTTTAGTCTTCGACTCGTAGTCGAGCTTGAAGAAAAACAGTTTATGATTTTTAATCCAAAAACTATTAGGTTTACAGAAAATTAAGACTTTACTTTAAAATCGACATTAAAGATTTTGAACTCTTTCTTCACATCAAGTAACTTATTTTGACCTTCAGGGGGGGGGGGGGTAACCTGTCAGTAAATTGCGAAAACTGAAAAAAGCGTTTTTTTGGAAGTGCGGGCCTGGATAAATGCTTTTGTATTCGAATTTTTTGCACCATTCGTAATTTTTGAATGCAAATAATCGATTTCCGGCAAGGGAGCAAGTATTCAAGCGAGCATCTGTATGTCAGCATAAACGAACAAAAGATCGAGTAGATGATAGTTTGAGTAGATGACAGTTATGCATGGGATTTATTATGATGGATCTAAATTTATATATCATAAAAATAAAGTTTAAAATATTAAATCTATTGTTCGCGTTGACGTCACGATAATATTTTCCTGGCTACAAGCGCGTTCGGTTGCACGAGGGAAAACGGTAAAACCTTGAGTAAAAATCGGAAGAAAGCTGAATTACAGTAAGGAGTACCGACGGGTAGGAGCCTGGAACGACGCAACTAGCAGCCTAGTACCCCGAGAGAAGCTTCGGTGAGGAAGAAGAAGAGGGAAAGAGAGCGTGCGAAATACGCCAGCGTAAACGCGAGAGAGGAACAAGTGTGCGCGCCGAGAGTGCTAATATTTGTGAGCAGTGCGGGAGCACTGAGAAGACGAAGACACAGACTGTACCTTAATCAAGGAAAGAAGTGAATGTTACGCAAGACTGACTACACCACCATCCGCATCATTTGATAAGGAGAGAAAGAGTGTCACGTTTAGTGAAGATAGTGGACGTCCGAAGAAGAGTGAGTTAGCGCCGATCGGCTCGTGCGGTCGATTTCTACGATAATATCTAAAACCTGAATCCCTTTTATTTCCGAAAACTCCATACACTCTAGCTTGTATTCGCTGTATGCAAGCCGTTGGAGGGGACATACGGAAAAGCGCTCTCTTTGACGCAAGTGTGCAAACACGGGGGAACTTATTCAGTAATGGTACTGTACAAAAAATATTTAAATGTTCTACAAAAGTTGCTATTTATTCGATCTTAAAAAAATGTATGTGTAAATCTATTATATTTTATGCACTTTAAGATGCATATGGTCCCAATTCCTCTGCATTAAAAATTCACTAACTTTTGGCCCAACATCATTCGTTGTTAAAAATATTGTTTCATATTAATTTGAAAAATAGATCCATTTTACGATTACAGGTGGCCACATCAATTTGTTGTGGTCTGCGTTAAATTAAAATAAATTTAAAATAATTGATTAAAAATTGTACAATAAGTCGCCATTTTGAGATAGTGAGATCAGGTTTAAATTCATAAGTTGCATGAACTATAAAAAGATTTTTTAGCAAAAGTCCAATAAACTGCAATTATTTCTGTATTATCAGCTCACAAAAAGTTAATAATATGTAAGCTATTAAATAAATCAAAAAAAGCATTTTTGAACTTTCTTTTGGAATAATAAAAATGTTCCGTAGTAGTTACGAGGTGGAGAAATTTAAAATCATTATCTGAGTACTCTATTTGTATTATTTCCAATAATAAAATTGTGATAATGTATTTGTATATTGTAATAATTGTACACAATTTTCCTGTAATAAACGTTATCTGGATTTGTCATTTCGATCCGATTGATGGCATATTCCGACTTGCACACAGCGAGCACATGTAAACCTTCATATCCCTAGGTCAAGTTAGGTTAGGTTTGGTTGATGAGCTCGTGAGATCATTCCGCTTGACGCGACTGATCTCACTGCGCTCGGAGGCCTGCGGCCTATTGCGATGCCCTTTTCAAGTGAAGCTAACCTAATTTTTTTCTGAAAAACATTTCTAGCTCTTTGTGGAAGTCTATCTTGTCTATATTCATTTCTGATGCTTCTTCCATAGTCTCTATGAGACTTTGGCCAAACGATGTTAGTTTTTTGTCTTCCAGAGCTGGGCATCTGGATAGTAAATGAAATATAGTTTTCACTTTTTCTCCCTAGTTGCTACAGAATTCGTCTTTTGTTTCACCCCCTTTCTTGAGGTTGACTCTCTATACACAGTGTCCCGTGATTACTGTAAGAGTGCTTACGGTAAACATCTTGTACTTCAAAAAATCGCTATTTCTCTTCTTATTCATCTCAGGTCATAGTATTTTCGATGTTCTATAGCCTTCTTTCATTTTTCATCGTTCACTGTGCTTTACTAAGATATATTCGTCGGTAGCCATCCTTATCACACTGATCGATGGTGCCGTGCAGGTGCCTGCCTGTGTGCAGTTCTTTTCTGCCCTATACTTTGCCATCTCATCTGCTTTGTTCTTCCATTCTACATTTGGGTGTCCGGGAACCCAGCAGAGTCTGACTTTGCTGTTGCGGATCCATGGCAGCGCTTTGCGGCAACTCATCACGGCCCTCGATCCTGTTGACTTGGATTGCAATGTCTTGAGCTTGTGCATCTTGGCTGTCAAAATAGCTGGTGACCATTGCAGTCCTCCTATCATATAATCGAAGCAGTTTCGCTGCTTTTTCTGTTGCCAGTATTTCTGCTTGCAGAATTCTGCAGTCATCCTTGAGTTTATATGATTCTAGGTACTCCAGCTGCTCTGAGTACACCCCAGCTCCTTTTCCATTTTCTGATTTTAACCATCTGCGAATACTGTGATATCGTCCTCTTTTATTTTGGGCTTCTTTTCAGTTTTCTCTTGATAGTATCCTTATTTGTACCTCTTTGGTAAAACTGAGTTATGAGACTATGTTGTCTGTTTTCTGTTTAAGCTGTGACTTCAGGTTCTTACTGAGTTTTCCTGAGTGCTCGATCTGGTATGGTCTTGAGCAGAAGCCACCATAGTCACATCCGCCAACACACTATCGGATTAAATTGTCGCGAAAGCAACGCTCGGTTTAATTCATTTTTGGACAAGCCTTTCGAAAAAAATTTTTTCTCATTTCAGAATGTTTGGTGGCCATATAGTTGTGCGGCACCCCGATAAAATATTCGCGTTCCGGACCGCAGAAACCGCAAGCAGGCTGCCATTCTATTTGTAAGCGCGCGCCGCAAGCATAGCTCTCGCGATTTTTAGTGGCTAAGTTGACCACACTAACAAAATTTGTAAGTATAGCCATATAACGGCATTTGCTTGGAAGCTTCGGAAGCAAGCGGTTAGGTCACCATTTCGGTACAAGTATATTATAGATCCCACGATTTCCAACTTTAGCATGACTAAGCGACACTATCCAGAATATCTCTTCCTTTTAACAGCGCGCGTAAAGCAAATAAGTGAGACAGATAGAAGTATTAGAGGATATATACTTTATTTCGTAAGTGTTTAAACGCATACGAAACGAGCTGCTTACGTTTGGGCTGCTGATTAACATTTTTTCACATCGAGCTGTGTTTTGCCAATGTTTCATACACAGCCGACTAGCTGAGAGTAGTTATTAGTATCAGAGCGGCAGAATACCTTGCCGACCTATCGAGTTCCCGAGAAGCCATTCATTGCTCTCGAGGTCGAGACGCAGTACGATCCACTCTTGATGAATGATAACCCATTTATGCAGTATGGAGGCAATGTTCTGAACCAGAATAAAATTCAGATGCAAGGCAATATCCAGTACCAAAATGAACAGCAAATAATCTTGCTTCAAATGGAGCAGGAAAGAATAGAGACCATTGCAGTCAGCTCCTGCTAGCTCGCCTCATTTTGGAAGCAAAACCCATCATGCTAGTTTCGCTCAGTACAATCAGCATTTTACACATCGCGCATAACAAGCGACCCAGCTAAATTTCATTTAGTTATTCGCTCTTTTGCATCGGAGGTTATTGGAGAAATTGAGAACATCATTTAAAGCGTTTCTCCCACCTATAAATACGAGTACATTAAAACTTAAATTTTAAACAGATTTTCAGATTCATCGGCTAGGAAGCTCGAGAAATTGATGAATGAGCTCACCCTCGGGGGTCAAAACTCTTCGCAGCTTCTTCGCAGGATCTATGAAATGGGTGGCAAATCCTTGGCTGAGGACGCACTCAAGGTCAAACGGTTGGCGCTCCTACCTGCTCACATAAAGTGCATTCTCGTCATCCTGCGTGGAGCTGGATTACATGAATTGACCGATATAGCTGACGAGCTCCTGTAAGGACTTCACATTCCAGACATCTTTGCAACCTTGATAAACGTTAACGCAGCAGCTCTCAGGAAAGCGTTCTCCTACTCTTTGCTCTTCGCCGAGGTGACAGGACTTGGAACCAGCATCGACCGATTGTTTGCAACATAACAGCTCCCGATAGCGTAGGCGACGGCTCAGAATCACAACAACAACTCTGGCAATGACGGTAGCTAGTCTTGATCTCACTTCAAGAGCCCTTCATCGAATCAGGAAAATTAGTGCTACTAATGGGGCTGCCATTAATACAGACGATCGGCGGTAGTCATCCATCTGAATCCTTGTCTCTGTTCCCACACGATCGACTCTCAATAGTTTCTCAAGTGAAGGATCTGAAGTTGAAAATATCCAAATGTTCAACTATAAAGAAATTTGGCCTGATCAACCTCAAACTTTATTTTGGACATAGACGCCCAGTTTCGTAAAGTTTCATAGTATCTAAGGCTAGTCTTCCGATCATAGGAGCCGATCTACTTTCGCATCACGATCTGATAATTTACCTAAAATGGAATAGTCTGATAGATTCAGTAACAAAACTCACATCGGCAGAATCGACATATTCAACGACACGTCAGTACAAGAAGTCGCACGTAACACTCTAAATTCACTCGACATTTTCCTTCAGAAACACAGGGATCTCTTCAAATCAGCAATGGAACCTTCAAGTCTAGCAGACACATAGTCCGGGAGTCAGGAAGTTCCGAAGCATCATATCAAAATGTTCGTGCTATAGTTTATTTTATTGTTAAAATATGTTGGTAGCCACTTACTGAAAATAGCCATAAAGTCTCGACTTCGAGCCAGGTCGGAAACATTGTTATTATTGCAAAATCAGTTCCAAAAATGCGTTTATTTAGTTTTTCTTAATTAACATTATTGTTATTCAATTTCTGTAAAATCGGTAGACACAAAAGTTCAGAATTGATTTTTCTATCAGATACATGTATTCCTAAATGAAAAATTAATTATCTTCATTTCTAAATTGTTAAACAAACAAATTTGTTTTTAATTTTTATATTCCAATGGTTTTTGAAAAAAATCGTTTTTGTTCATCGGATTAGCACTTGCGACGAGGTGCGTCGTCGTGCTCTAGGAACCGACATTATTCGGCAACTCGGGAAACAAAAACATGCTAAGAGGAAGAAAAAGCGAGCGCCTGCTGCGACAGGCATTTGAGTATGCGGGAGAGAGTGAGGAGAGGATGTACGGTGATAGGCGCGAATCGTGAGGAATAGCGTCGTTGCAGAGAGTAGGAATCGAGATGGCAACAAGGCGAACAAGAGCAACGCGACGAATAATAACGGAGAATGTGGAGCACCGAGCGTAAGGCGCCGCTGGCAACTGTGACGTTGCCACGAGCGAGCGTAAATGAAGAAAGACGAGCGTGGCCAAGTCGGCACTTCTTGCCTGGCTACCGAGCATGACGCAAGGAAACCGAGTGTTAAGAGAAAGCATCTCCCTTTATTAGAGAATTCGGGTGTTAGAATGAACTAGAGCTTTCGCGAGTACCATAAGGACTATTGTAGCTTCTACGAGTCAACCGCGACTCAGGAACATCGCCACAACCAGCCCAGTCGAGAGCGAGGTAGCAACGACGCGGCAGGTCCGGGCGCGTGACCACAGCGGTGTTCCTTAAAGGACGGAAGGCGACGAAGAAGACGAGGATTTGAGGAACGTAGCGACTGGTAGCCTATGGTAGAATCCACCGTGAAGAACTTTTCGTGCTAAAATCTGTATTGTTTTTATTTATTAGTAGCACTACTGGCTCATACGATCTACCCAGATATTAATCATAATGTAATATACAGTTAATAATTTTCTAAATAAAAATGATGATATACACGTCGAAAAAGTACACGATACATTGGCCAAAGAAAACTATCAGATTTTAAGCGAATGAAACGTTAGCTGGAGCGTTTACAAGGATAAGGAATTTTCTTTGCCAGATATTGGCGGTACCTAGAGAGAGCCGCATATCCTACCATAAATCGTACTAATACTGAGAGAGAGAGAGAGAGAGAGAGAGAGAGAGAGAGAGAGAGAGAGAGAGAGAGAGAGAAAATTTCGTGATTGGCCAAGTACAAGCAAACGCGCGTGTAGATGAGAAGCAAGCTCGGATTCGAGGAACTCGAGTATAGCGGCAGAGCGGTCCGACGAGAGAGACGTGTGCGACGTTGCGGAGAGAAGCCGTAAAGAAGTGAGCGAGTCTTAACCTTTGTTACAAAAGGGCAAAGGATTCTAATTACTTAAGAGATAATACATGTCGAGTTATTTGTAATTTAAAGAGTATTTATTTGTTGCGCGGCGCGTATACTCGAGCGTGGTTGATTCCACGGAACGTCATCTGAGATCCGTGTTTCTTAAAAATAATAGTGCGAGGCATCGAGTTTTGGAGACGAATAGAACTTTCCAAAGCAAGTTTTCCCCTGCAACTGCCACATCACATAATCAAAGATGACGTTTAGTACAAACAACGTAAACATTGAAGCCCGATCTCGATATCTCAAAATGTCGTCTTATTGCGAAATTATTTACCCGAAAAGTTTAAATCGTTGTCGAATTCGATCCAGGAATGATAATTAAGTCCAATCCTGTTTAATCAACAGGTTATGACGTACTTAATAAACGATAAAAAGAAATTTTCTTAATCGTGGTAAAATACATCTTAAAACACCGCAAATTATCAATTGTTTTGAAAAAAAATCTTTTTTGGCTATGTACACAACCTTTATAATTGTATAATTATATATTGCGCCACCAAACGTTTTTATGATGAATGTAAATAATTTGATAATGATAGCAGTGCAATGCATGTATATAGAGGTTATGCATATGATACACGCTCCCTTTCTTCACTTACGCACGACAAGCTATATTCCCCCCACTACCGCGACGCATCGGAGCAGCGCTCTGATTTGCTATAAAAGCGCGGCCTCCGCCCGGCACACGTCGCATCGCTCCGCTCGACTCGCGAGCCTACTCCCCCAGGACAGCCAACCTAGGACCACAATCGAGAAAAAAAAATTCCTACCGCCAAACCCGAGTCTTATTTCGCCACCTTCCGCCGCGGTGCTGCTCCCGCGCAGCTAGTTATCAGTCGCGGGCCCTTCGGCGACGTCCGCGCTCCCGAGTTAAGTGTCTCTGTCTCTCCCTGCATCCGCGAGTCTTCGACCGCGAGTCTCGCCGCCGAGGACTACGACCGGTGGAAGTATCCCGATCTATCCTCGAGGCGACGAATTGCGACGGTCCCTCTTTGCGATCCGTGCCCGTCATTAATCGGGCTACCGGTACTCGTCCCACACGGAAACGCGCTCTCTTGCGGGGCCTGGGGCTCTTTCCCCTTCTTCAGAGAGTGCGCTCATCGCGGCGGGCGCATCGGAATACGGCCGCGCTCCTCGCGTGCGCTCCGAGCGCCAGAAGCAGCGGCGTATCTAACGCAAAAAGCGAAAGAAGAATAAGGCGAGTTCCCCTCCAAGGGTGCTCGTCCCCACGCTCATCGACCCACAGCTTCCACGGCCCGCGACTCCCATCGGTGAGGTGAGTCTCGGATTCTGGGTTCTCCGCCAGGAGGCCGTGTGGGAAGACGCTCCGCCGACGCCCATCACACGCCCATCACAGCCCTCCCCCGTTGAGGAAGTCGAGGAGCTCCTCTAACTTCACCCTACGGCCGAAGACGAAGCCACCGACGAACAGAGACTAATGGAATTAAAATAAACAGTAATTTATGGAACTTTTGAAATCGGCCCCGAAGTTTTAAAGCTCAACAAATTCAAATTAATAGACTTCTTAATAAATAATACCTCATATATTACAATACCTCAATTATTATATTGATATATGTAGGTTTAATATAATTTTTGAAACTTATAAAAATATTATTATACTTATTATTGATCACGATTACATAAATCTGCCCCAAAATATTATTCCATTTTTAGACTTACCTGAAACAAAAAAATAATTCAAGATTAGTTTAAATAAAAAAAATTACAAAATAACATTTTAGTTCCAATTAATTTACATTAAGGATATTGCTTATGTAAGGACTGAATTCTCCGGTTACTAAGTACGGATACGCAGGTTATTAATATATTTTAATTGGTCCTAGTCTCGACCCGTAAGTTTTAAGTTCAATGTTTGTTAATTATTTTATTAGGTTGAAATTTGTGGATAATAGTGCAAGGAATTGTAAGAGTTTTGCAATTAATGGCACTCCTCGGGACTTTGGGAATGGACACGTGAAGTGGGACTGAGGATGAACAAAATCACATCATGCGGGACAACTGTTAACAGGAGGTGGGACAAATGCATATGTTCTGTGTGATTTTACAAGGTGACAACTTCGTAGTCGGACAAGTTGGTATTTGTCCCGTGTCAGATTATTAAAGAATTGGGATAATTTAGCTGAATTTCGCTTACAATGTCCCGAGTGGACAAATTGTTGTGGGACTGAGAATGATAAAAATTACGTCATGCGGGATAACTCTTAATCAGAGGTGGGAGAAATACCTATGCCCCGTGCGACGTCACGAGGGGACAATTTGCAGTGGGAAAAATTACTTTTCCTCACACTGCGCCGAAAGTACCACATTCTCTCCCGGGTGCCTGGAGAGAAGTGCGTAATTTCGGCGCTAGTATGAGGAAAAATAGTATACGCTCCACGGGAGTAAATTCGGACAGCCCATATCTCGTGTTTGCCACCCTCGCCTTCGGCTCGGGAGTCAATTTACACGAGATATGGACTGTCCAAGTTTTTTCCTCCCTAGGTGCGTAATATACTATTGTTTCGTGCAAGACTTAGTTTACTGATGTTGGAATAAATTCTGTTCCGTCACCGTCCGAGTGATGCACTTGGTGGGACAACTTTGTCCCCGTCTATGTTAGTGTGGGGCAAATGTTTTAAGGAATGGGAACTGTATAACTTGCGTTTCATCAGGGATTGTACCACCGAGACTCTCCGCAGAAGGCTTGTAGAGTCTCTAGTGCAACCATATCTGGACTATTGTACTATGGTTTACCTGGACGCGTCAGACGAAGAACGAATACGCTTACAGAGATTAAGCAATTCATGCGTGACTTGCTTCATTTATGACGGCTGGATGCTTACTGATTCGTGCCGGCTATATTTTGAAGTCATATTACTTTACAGGGTAACTAGGTTGCCCGAGCCTGGTTACCTATTTTCCATGCTCAAAAAGCATGTGTCCAGACCCACCAGTAGGGAAATCCCACCCAAACTTCATGTTCATGTTAAAGCCCTTCAGGTTCATGGTACTCGCTTTTGAAACTCCCTTCGTCTTTCCCTCCGAAACTCACCTTCCCTAACCTCATTTAAAGTAACCTTCCGACGCTACCTGTTAACCTTTAGACTGCCGAGATTTGAAAGAGCATATCGCCCTCAGAAAACTGGTATATAAGGAATCTTATATCAACGATTG
The DNA here is from genome assembly GCA_018906965.1 of Philotrypesis tridentata. NCBI lineage: Eukaryota > Metazoa > Arthropoda > Insecta > Hymenoptera > Pteromalidae > Philotrypesis > Philotrypesis tridentata. The sequence goes on along the minus strand of JACCIB010001580.1, from coordinate 15,737 downwards.
ATCATACACAAAGTGTCGATCAGGGGGTGCGTCAAAATATTGATTTTCCGGCAGTCTAAAGGTTAACCCTCGACCAATGGCCTTGCCAAAGTGACTAGTGCATATACATGTATTTATTTTTTATGAACTATGTTTATATATACGCACGATATATCTTTTTAATCTAGTTTGGCTTGACCTTATTGGTCTTCATTTTGTGATATTTTTGTGACAATGGCTGTGATACAGTGTAGTATTTACTATACGTTATCCTTATTTTGTCTGTGATACAATTTATGTATAAGACCTATTATTTGTATTGACCTTATTTTCGTTGCACAGGGATCATGTTTTATTTTATTATTGTTTATATTTTCTATTATTATATTATTATTTTTGCTCTACTTTTTTTGCAGGTTAGCAATAATAAAGACCTCTCTCTCTCTCTCTCTCTCACACACATACACACACACAGACACACACAGACACACACACACACACACGCTCGACCAAACGCTCGACCAAACGCTCGTTCCCTCTTTCTCACTCTCGCGGCGCCGCTCGCCTCGCCAGGCCCCTACTCTCTCACTCACTTATACATTCTCTCGTTCTCTCTCTCTAACACGTAGTCACATGCATGTGACCGCGTGCGCGCTGCTATCTCGCTTCCTGCCGCATTATCTCCTGAGCGCCGGCAGGTCGCGCAGGTGTGACTGATACGTCACGTCCTGCGCTTCGCAGGCGGTCGAGCAGAGGCAATTCCTGCAAGCGCCACAGACCGCTGGCTCTGATCAGTGTTGGGGTTCGAGAGAGCCACCATGGGTGGCTTTTGATACTCATCGGCAATTTCAGACCGTTCAAGCGAGATCGATCTGATACAGCTAGCTTCACGCAATACAAACTTGTCCTGCAAGTGAACTTTATATAACAACGCACACATATTTACATTTTTTTTTCAAAGAAAAATATTAAATTTTACAGATTGCACACAGTTAAAAATATTGCACGAATTCTTTTCAGAATTTTTCGAATAAAATTTAAAAGAAGCTTTCAATTGGTTATGCTATATTTGACGGTTTGGGTCTGGTTTAACGGCTAAAAAAAATTTTTATTTGTTTGAATCTGTAGAAAACTTTTAATTCAAGTAATCATAACGAAGGTTGTTTTTAATTTCAAGTACATATTCAGACCTTCAATTTAACCTATTGAGCATTTAAAAATAATGATTGTTCGTTCCACACATATATTACCCTTGGGACATTACTTTTACTAAAGTTTATCTACAGTGTGCACGATTCCGAGTCTTAGAATAGGCAAAATGAAACGTTTGATATCTCATGTTACGCCTAAACATGTACTAAAACTTACTTAAAATATGTACTTGCAATTAAAAACAACCTTCGTTATGATTACTTGAATTAAAAGTTTTCTACAGCTTCAAACAAATAAAAATTTTTTTTAGCCGTTAAACCAGACCCAAACCGTCAAATATAGCATAACCAATTGAAAGCTTCTTTTAAATTTTATTCGAAAAATTCTGAAAAGAATTCGTGCAATATTTTTAACTGTGTGCAATCTGTAAAATTTAATATTTTTCTTTGAAAAAAAAATGTAAATATGTGTGCGTTGTTATATATAAAGTTCACTTGCAGGACAAGTTTGTATTGCGTGAAGCTAGCTGTATCAGATCGATCTCGCTTGGACGGTCTGAAATTGCCGATGAGTATCAAAAGCCACCCATGGTGGCTCTCTCGAACCCCAACACTGGCTCTGATCCAGGAGCTGTCAGTTTGCTGCGAGCGAGTCAGCTGCCGTAATAAATAATCACGACGCAGCAATATTTATTGCTACGTCGCAAAAATTTAATTCATTTTTTCAGTTTGTGTACCACCATTGACGAATTATGGTACTTTCTAGGTTCATATTGAAGGAATAGAATTAAAATTATAAATTTGGACAAATCGTCCGAACGTGTCAAAGTAATTATAGTATTCATGTCTGTGGCTTACAGGAAGAACACTTTTTTGTGAAAAATGTTTTTATATCGAATTCGAGGTGCTCTTAGTACCCTTTTTCATTGTACAATAGTAAGATTTCAGAAATGCACAAATATTTTAAATGCCAGCCGATTGCATAATTACTTAACTGCGTCCCTCGTAAAAATGTTACCGCAGAATCACTTAAGTGCACTCGTTTTTTTTATTTTTGTGCGCGATACACCGTGTGGAGTACATTAAAGCTGTAAAATATATATCTAGTTACCTATACCGATATATTCGTCGGTTTCTTTTAATTAAAAAAAAAATTTTCAATTTTTTTAAATTTTTCAAAAATTGTCAATTTACAAAAACAAAAAAATTGCTGGGATATCGCTCTTATAAAATTCATGCGTATTCCTTAGCTGATTCTAAGAACTTATTACTCTTGACAATTTTTTTTCAAAAGTGGGTGGTTTCCGAATAAAAAATTCTCAATTGTAATATGGGCTAGTTTGACCCCACTGAGGTTCAAAATCAACCCCTAAATCACGTATCTTGACAATTTTTTCCAAAAGTGCATGGTTTTCGAATAAAAAATTCTCAATTATAATATGCGCTAGTTTGACCCCACTGAGGTTCAAAATCAACCCCTAAATCACGTATCTTGACAATTTTTTCCAAAAGTGCATGGTTTTCGAATAAAAAATTCTCAATTATAATATGCGCTAGTTTGACCCCACTGAGGTTCAAAGTCAACCCCCAAATCACGTATCTTGACAATTTTTTCCAAAAGTGCGTGGTTTCCGAATAAAAAATTCTCAATTATAATATGCGCTAGTTTGACCCCACTGAGGTTCAAAATCAACCCCCAAATCACGTATCTTTTAGGTTTGGACATTTATTCCATTGGTTAGAAGGGTTCCAGATACGTGGCAAATGAAAACGTTCTTGAAATCTTGAATTCTAAATTTTATTATAAAAATTGGAAAATAAGCCATAACGTTCTTGTGACCATACACCTGCTGCTGTACCTATAAACTCTTTGTAGAGTATAGAAATATAATTTATATTAATAATAAAAATTTTTATGAATATAATGGAATTCTTTTATATGCGTATTGTGTATAGGGTATAACCCCTATAACTTTTCCTTTTTGTTTGCATAAAACTTATGATTAGCCAATCTTTTCCTTTCAAGTTTAATTTCTTTTGCTTCAATTACCTTATTCTCTGTTTCATTCTTTTTTTTTTTGGAGGCATTATATGAAGAATAAAAAGTAAAATGCGTAATAGTTAAATTGATAATGATGTATTAATAAATTAATGAAAAATAATAGATGATTAAAATCAAATTAACATGTACGCCAATAATGCATATTTATTATTTGTATTAAAATTACAATTTCAACTCAGATTTACAACTTTAGACATCATACCGTAGAACAATTAATTCTTTTCAAAATTTTATTATGTAGTTATGTCAACAATTTCACCTCAGATTTATACTTTTAGACATTATACCACAGTACAAATAATTCTTTTCAAATTGGTATTTCAAATTTCAAAATTATACGCCTTAAAAGATTACCATTTCACCTTTTTATTTATTACACCTTTAGACATTAACCCCAGTACTTTTTCATTATGATATTTCAATTCATTTTTCAAGTTTTTATTGTTAAAAAGATTACAAATTCTATATCACTATTTAGACCTTTGAGTTTGACCTTTAAATTATACGGCTTAAAATAATAATCTTAACTATTATGAATAATAATATTGCAAGAGCTGACTTTAGGAGCTGGCTTTTTTACAATTTGGTATTTCAAATTTCAAAATTATATATGCCTTAAAAATTATACACCTAAAAAGATTACCATTTCACCTTTTTATTTATTACACCTTTAGACAAAAGATTACAAATTCTATATCACTATTTAGACCTTTGAGTTTTACCTTTAAATTATACGCCTTAAAAGAATAATTTTAATTATTATGAATAATAATGCTATGCACTCATACTTCAATTTCGTACATAGCGTTAAAGGGACTTCTTTGCTTTTTTCATTTATTTAATGTTATTTAAAATGTTTAATAGTTTTATTCAGCAAAAATGACTAAAACTGGTATTGTTACTATTATTACAACCATTTCCAGTGGTATTTTATCTCATGTAGAGCTGAAATAAAATTATTTAGTATGTAGTACGGGCGAAACTTCGCGGAATATTTATAATTATAATTAAAGTAAAAAATAACTTTTTGTAATATTAACTTTTCTTTTCTTAATCTTTAAATAATTATCGTATATTTACTTTTCATTTTTAAGTACTTTTTTTATACGAAATTATACGTTCAAATGTTCGCGCGGTTTTGGGTGCCACTTTTGAGACCACTGGTCACTGCCTTTGATTTCTCTCGCAGCCTATTTCAAGTGACTGAAAAGTGGCGGCTCCCATTAGCCAATATGGCGCTATCTCTCTTTTAAAATAAGGATAGGCATAGCAACAAGTGTATAGCGATAACAAAGTTAAATGAATAATTATTTTCTACTTTTTATATAAATTATAATTTATTGTATATTCGACATGAATAATTTAACATTAACACGCTTGGACGATTTATCCAAAATTGTAATTTTAGATCCCTTTCTGAAATATGAAACCAGAAAATATCATGATTTCTCAGTGGAGGCACAAAGTACAAACATGAAGTCAACTTTGTTGAAATTTATAGAAGAATTCCAAAGTGAAAAAGATGTTGATTGTATGTGCAATAAGATGATCGATTTTTGCTTCAAAAATAGTCTCTTATATAAGTATAGTATTAATTCAAAGGAAATGCCAAAAGAAATTTTTAAGTTGTATTTAAAATTTATTTTAAATGAGAATGTGTCAGCTGAATTCTGTAATCGTTTTCAAATGGATCAAGGAAAGGGTTCTAAAATAGTTGCTAAAAAAGATTTGGTGAAAAAACAGAAGATTGAATTGTATGGAATTCTGCAGATTATAAGTAGTGAGCAAGAACAAATTTTAAAGGCTTTAAAACTAGATTTTTCTGTGTTTTACAATAGCCAAGGAAAATTGTCATTATTTGTTGGGCCTGCGGCATTGGTCAACCACAATTGCATACCCAACTGCCAGTATGTGTGTACTAGCAAAGTTCGAATTGACATTCAACCAATAAAAGATGTTAAAGCTGGGGAGGAGCTTACAGTATTTTATGGCCACCATTATTTTGATGAAAATAATTTTAATTGTGAATGTAAAACTTGTGAAGAAAAAAGTAAGTATCTACATTTTTTATATTATTACAATGTCAAGTTATAACTTAGAAAATATATTTCTAAATTTAATAGTTATACTATAAGTTAGGTTAATAATATGTTACGATTAGGATATAAGTTAGGATAATATATAACCGTGTACTTGTTTACTGAATTTTAATAAGCCTTTATTTCTTTATTTTCTTCTATACTCAAATTTATTTAGTAATTTACATTGACTACAAAACAATTTCCATGAAAATCACAATTTATATTTTAAAGTAATTTGTGAAATAATTTCAAAATAACAATGCGAAATAAAGTAGATAATAATAAATTCATTAAGGGTTTTGTAATAATTTGTATTCGCCAGCTATTGCTTTTCTCAGTACAATTAGACTTTTTAAAAAGATAGTATTGCAATTGAGAGTAAGTAAAGGTATTATGTTATGTAAATAAGCAGACTTGTCCGTAACAAATGTTGTTATATTTGATGGTTTAAGTACAGAAAAATGCGAGCAAAATTATTAATAATAGAAAGAGATGAAGTAAGTGCACAGCAAATTTATCAGAATCATTTTAACTGAGATGTAACCCTATAAGGTAGTTCTTAACTCAACTCTCGATAATCATCTTACGGACCTGCATCAAAATAAAAATAGTATAATTAGTGCTTTTAATAAATTGTACCTAACCATTTTATTTCTATATAAATAATACGACCCTGACTGAGAAATTGTAGCTTTGACAAGATTGTGAGTTTGAAACAAGATTGCAAGTTTTGACTCATATGATATTTCTTAATTAAACCATAGTTTTATCATATTTTAAATTTATTAATTTTTATCATTTAGAAATTTTAATTAATATTTAAAATAAATTATAAACTCATTAAATCTTAATTTTTTTTCACTTATTTATGCATATTCTAAAAGCTGAAGAAATTTCCTTAAAGTATTTCCATTTAAAACGAATTAAGGGGTTATGCCACAGTTGAATATAAAAAAAACACATTATCAACTAATAGACAAAAATTTTATTAGTAGTAAAAAAAATATCTTTTTCCAAGTTAAAGTATTGATATATGATGTGTGACGTTATACATAGTGGCTAAAATTAAGAAAATATTTAATCACTAGTACCCGGACAACATTACAATTATTTTGTAGAACATAAGTCTGAAAGGGAATTCCGCTAAAATATATACACATGTCAGGTAGCTGTGCGTTGTGTAGAAATGTTTCACGAAAATACAAAAACCTGGTAAAATGCAATTAAAGTATATGTATGGAAATCATAGAAATTAACTCAGTAATACTTAAGGAAACTATCTGGCATATTCTAATTCTCTTTTTATAATTAAGCACATATACACTACAATATATTTGGTGGCCTAGGCACCGGATATTATTCTATACAGTATCTCGAACTGAAAAAAAAATTATCAACACCAAATCTTAATCAAAATATTATAATGTTCACAATTATTTTTGCTAATTACCATTCTTCTAACTAGGCATTGTATTCGATGTACTAAAAGATTGTCTGTGTAACACTTGTCAATTATCAGGGAAAAATTCTTTTAAGGGGTTTTGACAGGATTAACCATGGAAAAAAAATTTAATTTTGGAAAGCTGTAAAAATGTCATTATTGATGCAATAATAATGAGACTTCTTGTATTTTAAAGTGCTCGTTTAGACCTTCAGTCTAAGCTATTGAACTCTTAAAAATATTCACATTTTTATCTCACAAATATTTTATTAGTAAGACATGTTTTATACTAAAGTTTTTTGCGATGAGCATGATTTTAAGTGCTGGATCAAATTAAATGTTTGATAATACATTTTACTCCTTAAAACCTTCAGTATAGACTAAACGGAGCACTTTTTTAATAACAAAATTTTAACCCTGTCTAACCCCTTAAGTAATAGAAAAAAAATATTCCCCTGAAAATATTCCCCTGAAATGAATTTAAAGTATCCTCTCTAAGTACAGCGGTAAAATCCTTGTCCGAAGGACGAGTGGTTTGCATTAACCGTCCTCAATATATAGCATATGAGCTCATTGAATCCTTTAAGATAGTTTAAGGATAGTTTAAGGGGGAGTCGGAGCCATGCAAATTAAATGAGGCATTACATAACCTTGTAACGGGGATTGTCCACGTTAAATGTAGATTTACTCTACTTAAATTCTCCGTGGGTTTTAGAAAAAGGGGACCAGGGAAAACCATAAACTCGCAAATGAAATACACAAGTGACGTTCGGTAAAAGGCTATTGCATATATTATGTTAATCAAATCAAAGAAGCATAACAGAATAAACGTACAAGTGTGCTTTGTTAGCACGCAAAACCTCACGGTCAAAAGAAAGCTAATATTGTTGAACGCGCTGGTGAGAGTGAAAGAGAGAAGCTGATACTTACAAAAATGCGAAGGACGCTATCACAATAATCAGCCTGAACTGCGGTCTCGCTTCGGTCCAGCTAGCTGGGGAACAGTAGGCTCTCGCAACGGTGTAGATCTCTCCACTCGCACACGTAATCGCAATTATCGTAATCACCAACAATACAAAGTAATTCTATAGCCGGAGTGGACGCTCTCCTGTTCTACAACACGCGCGCTCGATGCTCGAATCGAATCTAACCCTAGCCTAACGTTACGCTAAAAGCTTCTCTCTCACGCGCGCTCTCTCACCAGGCGACGTGTTCAGCAATACATCAACTCTCGTACAGCTCTGGTACGGCGGGAACATCTGAAAAGTCAACTCACATGCAAATATATGAAAACATATGTATTACAATAAAATATGCATGCGGCGTGACGATACTCGTCACATGCCCCCCTTCCAGACGCTGGGTAGCTTTTACAGCGTACCAGCTCTCCAATGCTCTCACCAGCATGCAAAAACGACCGAGATGATAAAATAATAAAATAATAAAGCATTTCTTTGCGAAATAAAAACAAAAGAAAATAAAATTTTAAAATAAAGCGTTTCAACTCAAACACATGCAAAAGCAAAAAAAACAAACTCTAACTAAAGGGTTCAATAATTGGAAAAAACCTATTAGCTCTCTTTTACAAAATTTTTATTTAAGAAAACGTATTTCCATATGCCTCAAGCGTATTCGCACTTTCGGCCTACCGAGGCTGTTTAGCGTGTTTGTCCCGGCGCGGACATTCGCGACCCCGCTCTACTCCTGGCAAACCACAAACGTAGCAGAACGGCACGCGCTTCCGCTCCAGCTTAGCTGCCTCCAGGTTTGCTAACCGGAGCTCCTCTAGCTCCCGCTGGATCCGGTCCTTCGCCGCATTCCTCCTCTCTTCCACGGCCGCCTTGGCTTTCCTCTCCTCCGAGCGGACCCGCATGGCTTCATCACGAGCAGCTTCAGCCGCCTTCTCATCCTCCACCATCCGGAGGTAATTTCCTGCCACCTCCTGGCCCAACTTCCCCGTGTCGGAGAGAAACAGATCAAATTGCCGAAAGGCAAACTCAGCCGCCCCCCGGTACTCCTTACGAAGCCTGCGGGCGCGGTCGAGCTCCCCCCTCACCACGACCCATCTCTCCTCCACAAAAGAAGGGTCCCAGAAAGGCCGCTCAGCCATTACCCTGGGACTTGGTGGATTCAAATCCGGAGCTTCCACCACCCCCGACGCTGGCAACGGAATCGGCACCTCGGACACCGGTGGCAACACGACGACCATTCCTCGCCGCCTTCTCGACGCCATCGGTACCAGCTGCTGGTTGCTGTCACTCATGGTCCTGGATAAACGATGGTTGTTGTCAGCAAAATTCCGGGGTTCTTCTTCCTATTACCCTATTCTATCCTAAACATTCGCCCTATTTGACCGCGTACGTCTTGGAGACAACTCAACCTGCGGTCCTCGCTGTTTACTAGAACCTTTCGGTCGACCGCGTTTCGCATGAAGTACCGGTGAACCTCTATTTTCAGTTTCAGACGCGTCAGACTCTGCGAGAGTCGCTTCCTCCCCCCCAGGAGCCCTCGTATCACGAGAAACGACGATTCGGGTTTTACGCGGCCTACCACGCTTACGTGGAACATCCACGTTTTCACTCAGCGCAATATTTCGCCCCTCACATTCATTCTCTTCGCTAACGGTCGCTTCCTTGGTAGTTGGAACGTCTTCTTCTACAGGATCATCGTCTTCTTCATCAGAAGCATCAATAGAGTTTTCATCTTCAGCCAATTCTTCAGCCAACGTAGGATCTTCTCCTTGAACATATGGTTTGATGTCGACAACATGTATCTTCTCAAAGCATTCTCCTTGCTCATTAATCATTGAATAAACATCTCGTCCCATTCTAGCGGTAATCTTGAACGGACCAGCAAATTTCGGTGCAAGTTTAGCATTAATGCCTTGAATTGCGGACGATAGAATGCGATTACGCTTCCAGACCAAGTCACCGATATTAAATGTAACTTGCCTGCGTTTCGCGTTGTAATATCGTGCCTGCTTTTGCGATGCACGTTCGATATTCTTCTCAACATCTAGTTGCAAATCAAATAATCTACACATTCGCTCTTCCCAGTTCTTCACTGCGATCTTCTGAACTTCCTCTCTAGCAGCTTTTTCTTCTTTCCGCCTGGTACTAAGCGGTGGCGCAGGATTTCTTCCCATGTTTAGGAAAGCTGGACTAACTCCTGTAGACTCTTGCACAGAAGTATTATATGCAAAGGTTATCTCGGGCAAATACTTATCCCAGAGCTTGTGCTCCTCCTCAATAAAAGCAGTGATCATCGTTTTGAACGTTCGATTTACACGCTCAACTGGATTCGCCTGTGCGTGATATGGCGATATCATCTGATGCTCAACGCTGCTTTCTGTCAAAAACTTTTTCATAACCTTGTTACGGAATTCCGTACCATTATCCGACAGAAATATTTCCGGAGTACCAAACCTCAAAAATACACGCTCTTTCAAAGCATTTTTAATACTAATACCATCAGCTTTACGTAAAGGTATCACCTCAATCCATCGAGTAAAAACATCTAACAGGATCAGCAAATAGGTATATCCATTCTTAGATCTAGGAAATGGACCCATCATATCACCAGCTACAACTTCCCATGGACCAACGAGTTTCTTCTCCTTCATGGTACCAGCAGGTAACAGCTGTTCCACTTTACACTGTTGGCACACAGTGCATGACTTAACAAATTTCTGTACATCTTTATACATTCTCTTCCAGTAAAAATATCTTGCGACTCGCTCATACGTCTTGCGACGACCCAAATGTCCGGACGTGGGCTCGCAATGCGATTCACGAAGTATTTGCAATATTTTGTCTCTGGACACGACCAGCTTCCAAGCATCCATATCTTCTAAAACGTCTTCTAGAATTGGTTCAGGCTTGTAATGATACAACTTACCAGCAACAATCTTCCAATCTGGAAACTCGTGAGGCTTTTCTAAAGTTTGCTGATACATCTGTACGTACCACTGATCTGTAATGGTTTGTTGAATGTCTTTTAAAGATGCAATTCGTTGTTCATCTAAATCGTCCTTCTTCAAACATCCGCGATAACGCATCTGGGACAAAATTTTCTTTGCCAGGTCGATATTCAATCTCATAGTCATATGACTGCAACTCCAATGCCCATCGAGCTAATCGACCATTAGGGTTACGTAGATTACAAAGCCATTTTAAACTTGAGTGGTCGGTAACTACTTTAAAATGATAACCCTCCACATATGCACGAAATTTCTTAATTGCCCAGAGAACGGCAAGACATTCCCTCTCGGTAACTGAATAATTACGCTCCGCAGAGGTTAGAGTGCGACTCGCATAAGACAAGACGTAATCCTTTTCATCTATTTCTTGCATGAGTACCGCACCAATGCCGCTGTCGCTCGCATCAGTTTTGATAATAAATTGATGATCAAACGATGGTCTGTGTAACACAGGCGCTGTCGCAAGTATTGTTTTCACTTGCTCAAACGCGTCCTGTTGCTCGACACTCCAAGTGAATTTTGCATTGCCACGTAGCACTAGATTCAGCGGCTCCGCGACATCGCTCAACCGATCCAAAAACTTCCGGTACCAGGAAACCATTCCCATGAATCTCTTCAATTTGGTCAGAGTATTCGGAACCGGATACTCCAGAATCGGTGCAACTTTCCGAGGATCTGGACGAAATCCCTCACGATTCACAATGACGCCTAAGTATTTAACTTCGTCACAGCAAAACTTGCTCTTACCTCGGTTAATCGTCAACCCAGCTTCCGCGATTCGCTTCAGAACTACATCTAACCAATGCAGATGCTCATCGAAAGTCTCGGTTGTGATGATAATGTCATCCAAGTAGGAAAAGGCGTACGGCTCTAATTCAGGTCCAATGAGCCGGTCACTCAGCGTTTGAAAAGTTGCAGGCCCGCCTACTACACCATAAGGTAAACGGGTGAATTCAAACAAACCCAACCCAGATACTGTGAATGCCGTTAAAGGAATATCTTCTTCCTTCATTGGTATCTGGTGGTATGCTGCACTGAGATCAATTGTAGAAATATATCTCGCCTTCTGAAGCTTACTCAAAATGGTATCCATGTATGGCAACGGATACGCGCTCGCGGTTGTAACAGCATTAAGCTTCCGATAGTCAACGCAGAACCGGTAGGTACCATCCGATTTGCGGACCATGACTACGGGGCTAGACCAGCTGCTGTTAGAACGGCGTATGATTCCCGCGTCCAACATCTTTAGCACTTGAGCATGCATCTCTTCCTCAATCTTCTTTGACACTGGATAATAACGTTGTTTAATTGGTCTCGCAGACCCCACATCAATACTGTGCTGGATCAGATGTGTACACCCCAACGGTACTTCCCCAGCTGGAAGCCAACTGTCTAACAGCTCTTGTAGGCGTTTTCGCTGTTCTGAGGTTACATCGGCCAAACCGATGGCTGCGAGAGCGCTTGCTACTCCTTCTGAGAGAGCAGAAATCTCTAGAGGAACTGATTCGGTGACACCTTCTATTTGTAATCTATTCTCTCTAGGTAAAAGAATCGCGTTAAATGCTCGCATAAAATCTGTTCCGAGTATACATTCGGAATCGAGTGCACTTAAAATCATAACATTTAAGGTTCGCGATTGGTCTAACACTGTGAACGGCAATTGAACATAACCGTAAATCGGCACGAGCTGTCCATCAGCGAGTTTCGCACCTGGTCCAGTATAAGGAACAATAGCTTGTTTCAGCGCTGTAGCTATCTGTAATCCAATCGGACCTAAAGCGGTACGCGCAGCTCCCGAGTCACAAAGTGCTCGTAAATGAAAATCACCAATGACCACTGGCATCCACCAGCGACTGCAGTCCACATTGGATGGATCAAATACTGTAACAGGCATCACTGCTTCTTCAGTAGCCTGACTTGCTTCTTGGGAGGCCGCCACAATAATAGGAGAAGTATGGGCCTGAACTACTTGCTCCCTTTCTCGTTTCCCGAGTCTTCTGAGTTCTTCTCAGTCGTCTTATCCTCAGAGTTCTTCTTCTGCGAGCACTCCGGACAAGTTTTAGTTGTATGTCGCGGCCATCCGCACCCATAACATCTAACAAAAGGTTTACATGGACCCCAAGAGTCCTGGTTTTTATTATGATCACTTCTCGACTTCCTAGGAGCATCTTTCTTCTCTTCAGAAACAGCACTTATCTTTCCTGATTGACTGTCAGATACTGTAGTCGCTGCCTTCGCTTGCGACTTCGCTCCTTTAGAGATAGACTTCTTACCCCGGTGCCCTTGTGAAGTAGAAGCTGAGGGTAACCCCAACTCAGCAATAGCATTTCGCACTGCCACCCTTATAGTTTCACCTATATCACCAGGATCCGCGATCGTCGCAACAGGTACTCCGCCTTTAGTCTTCTCCGAAGTCTCCTGAACAGGTTTTTCTTTATAAGCCAGTTTCGGCAATAAACATCTGTTAGGTGATGGAGGAGGCTTATAGTGATTTCTATCATGAATCAGCTTTTCAGCGTTCCTGGCCAACATGATAAGGTCTCCTATATTCTTCACTTTCCTTTGAGGCACTTGCATTCTAACTTCTGCCAGCATATTATCATATATCATTTTCAGCTGTACCGCAACCTCCGGCGGATCATCAAGCCTACTCATGATCGCTAGCATCGCCATGATGTGATCACGTACTGGTTCATTTTTTCCTTGTGTGCGCGCCTGCGCTTCCGCTAATAACTTCATCTGAATGTCTTGGTCCATACCGTAGCTTTGCCTAGCATCACTGCAAAAATCTTTCCAAGTCTTCCAAGTTTGACGCATTTGTCGACACCAGATTAACGCTCCGTCCGTCATAACATGGAGTAACGCATTCAATGAATCCGTATCATCTAAATGCGATGACGCCCTACATTCATTCATTCTTTGAATAAATTCTTCAATGCAACTATCTTTACCACCGTCAAACTGGATTTTCCACTCACGAGCAATTTTTCCAACGTCACGATACGTTGGTCTCGACATCGACGAATATTCATTAACTGCCTTACTCGTCGAAGCAGCTGATCCTCCCCCCCGAGACACACCTTGGGGTTCTACTTGAGATGGTAATCTGTCCATTCCAGTCATCTTTGTTACTTGACCGGGTACAAATTTTGTCACGTTAGAATTTATCTTAGTACTGTGAGCATCCGGTTCTCTATGTACAACAAACGTATCTCGAAATTGAACTCGAATCTGCTCTACCTCTTCTGTCAACTTGCAATAATAACTTGTAAGGTCCACCATAGACTTTTCCATGCCAGCAGCATACGCATTCCATCTGGCTTCAGATTGTCTAGCCGATTCACGCTGTGCAGCTAACTCTCCTCGCAAACGTGCAATCACTTCTTGATGACTATCTTGCTTCCTGTCTTTATCTTCAAAGTCGTCTTTATTGTTACCCGCGATGTCCAATCTTGCGTCAACGCTATCTTCGCAAGTATTTCGCTGCTGAAGTTCCACTATTTCTTCAACTTCATTATGCACCTCTGCCATCGCAACAATGGGATTCACTCCAGAAATGTCAACATCATCAACAGACCCTCTGTTAGACTCTAAATCACTGTCTCGCTCTATCCGGAAGATATCATCTAAAATTTCTTCTTGCTGATCAGTTTCATCTAAATTGATGCTTCTGACTCTACAGCGGTTGGCAATCTAAGTCTCACCCACGTCGTCGACTTCGTCTCATTAGACAGATTTTCTTCTCTCAAAATAATCTTCTGAAATGTCGCGTCTCTTCTCGACATTGCGATTTCGCTCGGTTCATCCGTCCTCACAAAATCATACGCAGTGTAATCACCGCGCAATCGCCTAATTAACCTACCCATATTACTGTACCTACTTTCGTCCGTTATCAATTCAAATCTACGCAATAAATCATTTAGTCTATCTTCTGACAATGATATTGCCCATCTCTCAATTTCTTGATCTGCTTCCGCAAAAATATTTACTCGCATCGCCATTGTAAATTTTGAATGCGACCTCGCTAACTTAAACGAATTTTTTCCGTCGAAATCAAAAAATATACAAGAGACAAATTACGAAAGAAATAAACTAATAATGACCAAATTTAAATAATTGAACAATAACCTATTTCGCGTGTCGCTCTTAATTCAGTCACAGCCTCCTTCGTTCAACAATCTGTGTAATTCCAAATTACACTTATGTAATTTATTAACAACACTACGACCAGACAAGGAAAAAAAAAATTCAAAAGAAAATTTTCCGATTCGAAAGAAAATTCCAAAATAAAATTTACAACAAAAACCAAAATTTTATTACCGAGCTGTACTCGAATTAAGAGTTTACTTTCCTTAAAATTTAAATTGAAAAAAATTTCGCTTAAATTGTATCACGAACAAACAAAATAAAATAAAATATTTCGTCACTAATCTCAATTTAAATTCAATAAACCTACACCGAGAAATAAAGTTCAATTTCAAATTTCAAATTCAAACAGTAATTTACCCTGCCGGTTAGTCCACGCTTCACCGTTGCAATACGCTCCGCAAAGTATACCTGTATCTAAACCTATCTCGGTGATACACTGATACACGCACACATCCAATCAGCTGAGCGCGTATGCTATATAGCTGTTAGCAACGCCAAAATCACGCTATCACACACAATATATAAATCAGAAAATTAACCAGTCGATTTGACTGCAATTATATCAAATAATATAATAATAAAAATAATATTTAATATCACTAGGGAAAAAACAATTATTTACACTTAATTGTTCAATCAATAATATTCAAAAAAATTATTCCCCTAGAATAATCGCAATTGAGATTCGATTCGCTATACTACTATTAATCCAGTAATTACGTATACTGATTAATCGCCAACATCAAGCATATAAATCACGCGACGAGAAAATAAAACTTATTTCCCGAAATAATATTTCAGCCAATGCTAAAATTTTCGATAACTGGAAGCGCGCAATGTTTACGTTCGCGGACGACAAGTCTAGCCGCGCGATGTAAACACTCGGCAACGTCGC